>OZ021728.1:63251240-63553740 GCA_963978545.1 Linyphia triangularis | reverse complement strand
TCTCGGCATGTGAGGACTTGCAAACAGTTTGACTTTCTTTACTTACGAAATATATACACAATGCATAATAGGAATACATAATTGAAAATGTTGAATTCTGCAATTTCGGTATTTTCTATTATGCATTCTGCATATTCGGTTTTTTATAATGTGTATTTTATAAATTCAGTATTTTATTTTGTCTAGACCAACCCTCCTGGATCATAAGCCTCTTCTTGGTCTTCTAATTTGTATTAATTAAGAAAGAAACGAAATGTCGTATTTTGTTTAACGCAATTCCAAAGGTTGCTTGTCATACTCTTAAGGTGCTAGGTTCGAATCCTTATAGCAGGCTGAGTTGTTCGTTGTGTTTCGAAATCCACTGTAATGAAGGTTGTATTTTTTATATAATGTGTAATAAAACTAGTGTGTCCCATTATATTGTAAATCTATTGTGAAATATTATTTTGGTAAAAGGACCTGGGCTATCTCTAACATTTTTGTTTCAAGTTAATTTTTTCTACACTACATTATCACTGTGGGAATCTTTCACAAATTACTCATACTCTATCGCCCCATCGGGCCAATGCAATTTCTACTATCCAGAAACGAGTAGACACGACAGTGATTGTAACAAATTATCTCTCACTAGTTGTGAAGGTGTTACATTTGTTTTTTTTAATTTTCTCCAGTATAATAAGTGTTATATAGCAAGATAGTTATAATATTATAAGAATTTTGTTTTCAGAAACGAGTATGTTCAAAAATAATTTAAATTTTTGAGTTACTTATATAAAATTATAACTTTCTAGAAATTAAAAAAAAAAAAAAAACTAAAACGTTGTTCAGATGGCGCCGATTAAATGCGTGTTTTTCTTAGCATAGTTTACCATTGAAATGAAAACTAGGGGTGTGGAACATCGCACAACTTTCAATTACATACTGACGTGAACTTGTGTCATTTACCGTTTTTATATATTATCCTTTATTATAAGTGAATCTGAGGGGAGAAGAAAAAAACAATCGTTGATGAGGTATGCTCAAGGAAAGAGAACTTTTGTAGAAGGCATTCATTTTTCAACTTTTTACGCCATTAAAGCATTTTTATAAGAATTTCGAAGGTGGGTATATCTAGAACACCTTAAGAAGCATTTCCACAGTGATTTTGATGAAAATCGTTGGAGCCGTTTTTTAGCAATAATTGAAAAACATGATTTTTTCAATGGCAGTTACCTTGTGCGCATGCGCAATTTTGACGAAAACCTAAATGGTATCCATGGCCACCACATACCCGCATACTAAATTTGAACATCGTAGGTCAACTTTTTCGGGAGTTATGCTGACCACAGACGTATATTTTTTCTAGATCACTTTTTTGAAAGCCGAATGTTTCAAAACGTGGTGAAATGCAAATACAAAATCGATTTTTTTTTTTGACTGAATGCTATACTTTCATTACCCTATGTATACATATGGGTAATTCAAGCGTTTTTTTAGTCCCAAAATTTTTAGGTTTGCCATTAAAACACAAAAATCAATTTATATTTTGTTTAAAATATTAAATTTATTTAAAACTAGCTGAATACCCGTGCTTCACTACGAAATTGTATCATGTGCAATATTTCAGCTACCTGTGAGGCCTCGCGTTGCGGAAAACTGTCATTCGTGTATAGGAACCAGTTTTTGGCGCTTCACTAGTAGGAAGGTTCATCACTACGCAAAATCGAGCTCGCTTCGTTTGCTGAAAAGTTCATTGACACATAAACACAGGCTTACTTTACTCGTTGAAAGGTTCATTGCTATGCAAGCATAGGCTCGCTTCGCTGGCTGAAAGTTTCATTGCTGCGTAAGCATAAGCTCACTTCACTCACTAAAATCTAATTGCTACGTAAAGCCTTAATATTGGAAGCCTCTCCCTTGTCAAGAAAAAAAAATTCCCCTTTAGTACAATAATACAACACCCCTTTAAGATTATTTTAACATGAGTTTGTGGAAAGCAAAATTAGAGACCAAAACTACTTATGTTGAAACTTTCAGAACTCTAGGCCTATTCGAAGTCGCTTTTTAGGAAAAAATTAATTAAAAAACAAATTAAAATTTTAACCTTCCTTTTGTCAGTCCAATTAGAAAGCCGTTGTGGCTTTCTAATTGGACTGACAAAAGGACTTTGCTACTTGTGTTGAAAATTTCAGAAATGTAGCCCTATTTGAAAGCGTTTTGTAAAATATATATTAATTAATTAATGAATTAAAAAGAAACTGAATAAAAATTTAAAATTCTGTTTTTCTAAAGTCCAATTGGAAGGTCAAAACTACTTATGTTGAAAAATTTAGAGCTGTAGTCCTATTAGAAATCGTTTTGTAAAATATTAATTAATTAAAAAGAAACTAAATAAAAATTTAAAATTCTGTTTTTCAAAAGTTCAATTAGAAAGCCAAAACTAATTATGTTGAAAATTTCAGAGCTGTAGCCCCATTAGTAATCGTTTTGTAAAATGTTTATTTATTAACTAAAAAGAATTAATCAAAAAAGAACAAAATAAAAATTTAAAATTCTGTTTTTTAGAAATCCAATTAAAACGCCAAAGCTACTTATGTTGAAAATTTCAGAGCTGTAGCCCTATTAGATATCGTTTTGTAACATATATATTAATTAAAACAATTAATTAAAAAATAACTAATTAAAATTTTAACTTTCTGTTTTGTGATGTATACAATTAGAAGGAAAAAACTACTTATGCTGAAAATTTCAGAGCTCTACTCCAATTTTAAGTAGGTTTCTATTATAGATCCACAGACAAATAGACAGACACACACAGCTTATTTTACTATTATAGATGTTTTTGAATGTCTAAGGATACAGACAAAATAGCTATTATCTTGATTACTAAATACATGCGGCATTGATAAAGAGGATTGTATGATTTATTGATATGATTTCATATCCCCTCCCGAAATTTTTTTCTTCTGGCTACGCCCTTGGGGTAAATGAAAGTAAAAAATAATCATTTCTAGGGTGTCGGGAAAAAAATTATACAATATTCACCATCGTTTGTGATTTTGTATACCTCCATTAATTTCTAATTTAAAGTTTTAATTTATTTATTTATCCCTTTTAATAAATTATAGACTAAATAAAATGCAATAATATTTGTTTTTGTCCATTGAGGTTTTGAACATTCTTTGAGTCCCAGTGTTTTGGAAACTTTATATATTAAAAACTCCATTCACTTAAAATTACTACATTATAAATGCAAATATTCAGCCTAAAATTATATGTAGAGCTTATAATTTAAGGAGTGTGACTGTCACAATCATATTTTCGAAAATATCAAAAAGTCTTCTAATTTGTATATATTATTCTGACGCAGTCATAGGAAAATCAAACAAAAACTTAGTAACTTTCCCTCTCATTCTTTAAAACGCAACGTCATCAGAGCAGCGGAGTGCGGGAAGATTCGTCCTTGACCCTTGTGATCTACCCCAAAGACCGACCGGCACTTCTTCGCAATGATTTCGGTAAATGGAAAAAAAGAACTGGTTCTTCAAAAGAACGGGTTAATGAGTAGTTCATTTTAAAAGAACAGGAGCAGAGAACACCTGTTCAGCAAAAAGAACGTAAATATCACATCTCTAATTTAAAACATCATCAGCTGCAGTTACCAGTATCATAAAGTTTGGATATTTTAAATAACACCACAAAGAATATGTTAGGTAGGAACAGTGGATAACGAATCACATGAATATATTGCAAAAAAACCCTATTTATTATTCAGTTTTAACATACAAATATAGTGAAAAAACAATCTTCAGTTCATTCACTTAAATATAAACTCATTTTATCAATTAAAAATTGAAAAGATAAATAGAAAATAATAAAACTGATAGGCCACCCTTATGCTATTTAGTTAAGTACTATGGTGTTTGCAAGTCACAATGTGACACAAATACAAATATTCCACTCTTATTGTTAAAACTGGTATGATAATTTAAAAACAAAGTTCAAACTTCATAAAATTTCACTTTGGCATTTTTTAAATTAGTAGTTATTGCATCAAAGAAAGAATCATTGATCTGGAAAACTTATTCTCGTGTTCTAGCTGGATTGGTTGATTTGTACGCTCAACGACCTATTTTCATGCACTGTAATGGCTAATCAGTACGAGACCTACAGCTTAACTTGGATTCCGAACCACAACAAACGTCCATGCCTAATCCGGGATTCGAACCCGGCACCAGTGTTCTAGCTGGAATAATAATTTCTGGTGATATTTTCTTAAACACGCCTACTTTTTCATACCACAGATCATCATTGATATTGTCCCATTTCCAATATGCACCAGATTTCTTCATGAACCGCCAAATATCACGTTGTCTTTTAAGTCAATTTGGTCTGGGTACACTTCTCCATCGTATTGAATAATTACGTAGTCGTAAACTTTGCATATGCCATTACCAAAATCTAAAATACTTGCATGCTCTGTGTATAAAATTTCTGCCTCATTCATGTGTTTAACAGCCACCACTCGAACAACCTCTGACTTTTCAGTAACATTCTCCCAACAATTTGAGCAGTATAAACCTTTACCATGTCCTTATTGTTCAACTTTCATCTCCTCCGAAAATGACAGTGTTGTACATACACTGTCACCTGCATCATCTAGTTCAGGTTGGTTGGTTTATACGCTCAACGACCTACAGCTTAACGTAGATTTCGAATTACAACGAACATCCATGACTAACTCGGGATTCGAAACCGGAACATTTGGCATGCAGGGCCCGAGCTCTAACCACATAACCTTTAGGTGTGTCATCTAGTGTAGGCCTTTTACTCTTGCTATCTCCAAGGAGTTCATATGGTAGAGGACTTTAGACAATCCCATCATATCCTTGCTATACATATTCCTTTATCATTTATTTTTTGTGCATATAGATTTTTTACTTACTCAACTGAAAAGCTTTTTACAACCATTACAGGTCGGCAGATTTTTTTTTTTTAATTCTGTGAACGTGTTTCTAATATAATTAGGTACTTTTTGAATTCACTCCCAACATTTTCATTTTATCGGATTTTGCATACAAGAGAAGATTCTGTAAATTAAATTGCATTTGTATGTATATAAATGTATTTAAAAGCAAACAAAAATAAATTAGAATAAAATATGAATTATATGTGCTTTGTATACATTGCACACTGTCATCAGCCTAACTTTGAACCGGCTCAAAGTTACACTGAATATGTGGTAAAATGATAGTGCCTTGGTTTTTTGCTTTTTATTAAATGTTAGTAAATGAATAACCCTCAGCTACTAACAATTTCTCTTTTTTCAGAAAATTATATAGCTGATAAAGTGGTAAGTTGATACTTTCTTGCATAAATTAGTTGATTTACATCAACTTCAAATAAGCATTAAAATGGAACTTGAAAATAGTACTCCAGAAAAACAACTGAATGGCCAAATAAATTATGTACTATTTTGTCAATTCTTTTATTAAACCATCAAGCAAAAAGCCAATTTCATAATCTTGCCAGCAGTTTGCAGCAGTGAATCATGAGCAGCTCTTTAAACCCAAAAATACTGAAAACTAGGAGGTGGCGCAAAGTTACACCCTATGGCTCAAAGTTACCCTGATTGACTGTACCAACACTATCGCGATAATAGAAAACTGTCTAGATGTCAAAGACTACAGCAATAGTGTCCCCGGGAGTTGCCCACTTACGGTCATTCTACTTTCGGTCAGTGGGGAAGTTAAATTACTGCTAGCTGCAAATACAGCAGAGGATGAGTAAAAAATATCTTGCGTGCTTTTAGACCCAGACTATGAGACCCATCCGTCCCTAGATAGCGTAGATTTCTTCAAGATGACTTTATATGCTTAGAATTTAATGTGGAACTTGCACAAGTGATGAAAATGAATATTTTTTGTATTTTCTTGTGTTATCGAACAAATATATTTGAGCAGTGCGATTATTTGTTATCTTTATGCTTGCAATTAATCAAAAATCGAGTTTGAAATCAAAGTAAAGGTCATGTGACCAAAAACGTATAAAAAAAATTTGACGTAGTTACGCATAGATTCCGGCGAAAATCCAAGGAGGAACCTCACTCCCTCCTCGTATAAAACACGTTTTAGACTGGTTCATCATCTGCGCATTGACCTCACACGCAAAAATAGCTTTTTACCTCCAAATCGCAAAGTGAAAAACTAAATATTTTTTTTAACTATCTCTCCGAGCTCAAATTTTTGAAAGAATGGTATTGTTTTTCATGATTTTTTTTCTCTACTTTTATTCAAGAATAAAACCAAAAAACGTGACAGCTGTATTATTCACTTTATTCCCAATGAATTTAGTCCTACTTATAAAAATTACATGCTATTCTATTTTTTCCTTTGTAAATTTATTACAAAAACTTCAAAATTCTTCAAATTATGCAAATCATGGTTATTTCGTACATATTAAAACTTTCTGATAATTTCTTTAATTATTAGAAAGTCCAATTAAACATTATATTTAGAAATAAATTACATTACATTGACATACTTCAACCATCACACTTTTGCATGAAAATATTAAACTTCTATATTTTTCCCTCGTGTTTTTAAAAAATATAAAAAAATATAGTTTTGAAAAATGTTGGAATTTTTTTTTTTCCCGTAAAAACTAGTATAAAATATAAGATTTAATACACTTAAAGACTAATTAAATATAATTTTCTTCATAATATTTATATGTTTATGTAAAATATGCTATAAGTATGCCTAAAAAGTTTTAAAGTAAAATACTAAAATATATTTAAGAAAATAATCCATTTGCATGAAAAATGGGAATCTGTGATAATGGCTTTATTATTAAGCAGAGTTGATGCAATTTTCCAAAAATATTTATTGAATGCATGGTTAACAGAACCATGCTATTTTATGTCATACAACTTTTCATAATATCATATAAAATATTTTATCAATCGCATTCTTCAATATTAAATTCCATTAGCCAGTATTTTCTTACTATACCAGTTTAATCAGAATGTTTGGTCGTATTATTAAATATGAAATGAAAATACTGCTTGAAATGATTGAAAATGTCTGAATGTCAATTCAGGCATTATGCTTATTAGCTGCATATTTCTGAATTAATGCTTAATACCCATACACATTTATAATATATATATATATATTGTTTGCGCCTGATTGGTCGAGAACAATTATCCTCGTGGTGTCTCCCCCTAGTGGAGAATACGCGAGAGAAGAAGCAGAACTGAATTGAATTTGATAGGAGACACATGTCTCAAAATTGGAGCCGAGTGCTCAACTATAAATAATTAACCTTAAAGAATTATAAATGTTTATACGTGTAAGTAAATCTGTATTATGTGTGTGCCTTGTATGTCTTTAATAAATAATAGTAAAAAATCTACAGTCCACTCAGAAGTTGCATTATTTAAACGCAGCTTTGGAAGGAAAGGCCAAGTCAATTGAAACGGAGGATGATACATTCGAATCCTTATTTAATGCTCTGCAACAACGATACGAAAATCGCCGGGTAATATTAGATACCCATATTCAAAATATCTTAAGATATCCTAAGCTAAATCAAGAATCTGCGAAAGAAATGCGTGATTTTTTGGATAATTTAAAAAAGAATTTAAGAGCACTTAAAGTACTGGAATATGATCGTGACAAATTGTCGGACATATTATTAATGAACATTTTAATTGATAAACTTGATTTGGAAACAAGAAAGATTTATGAAATGTCCATTTCATCGAATGAAGTGCAGAATTTTAATGAATTCATAACGTTTTTAGAAAAGCGAAGTAATATATTAGAAAGTATATCTCGAAATATGCCATCAATGAAACAAATAAATAATTCTAATGCTTCACATCACTCCTTAAATCGAAGCAAAAATTTAGTTATTAACTCGCCTACGCATTTCTGTGTTGCATGCAAAAAGAAGGAAACACATGGCCTCTTTGGGTGCGACGCATTTAGAAATATGAATGTTGTTGATAGATTTGAGCTCGTTAAAAGATATAAATTTTGTATTCGATGTCTGCGAAGAAACCATAAAGTAGACAGCTGCAGATCAAAATTTACTTGCCAATGTGGTTCGAAATTCCACAACACACTATTACATTCAGTGGAAAGAAATGATAAACCATTCGTTAATGATGAGAGTTCTCAGGCGATTCCATCAGATCTTGAGGATTCTTCAAATGCTACTCAAGGCCATTCCACTCGAAGTGAAACTTCTTCGACTATGAGAAGCAGCTGTTTATTATCCGAGAGAAAAAACGTAGTTTTACTCGCAACTGCTATAATTAAAGTTAAAGATGAACGAGGAAATTACTTCAATGTTAGAGCTATTCTTGATTCATGTTCACAGAGTAATTTTCTGACTTTTGAGTGCGCAGATCTCTTGAGAATTAAAAAAGAAAAAACATATGTACCAGTCAGTGGATTGAATGGAATGACGGTTTCTACAATAAAGAAGAAAATTCAGACCCTCATTTCCAACCAGCAGAGTACTTATGAAAGATGTCTGCAGTTTTTGCTTGTCCCTAAAATTACGGACATATCGCCTTCCAGAGCCGTAGATGTTGCGGGTTTGATATTACCGAACATTCTCTACGCTGATCCTGACTTTAATAAGCCAAAAAGGATTGATGCCCTGTTAGGCGCCGAGTGTTTTTTCGAACTTTTAAGGAATAATCAAATACGACTTAAGAACAATACAATAATTCTACAAGAGACTGTTTTTGGATACATCGTGAGTGGGTCTTTTCCAGATGATGCGAAATCTACCGTGCACTGTCATTTATCTTGTGAAGAACAATTAAGTAATTTGAACTCTAACCTCGAAAGGTTTTGGAACATTGAAGATGTTGATGATTCTGAGCGTTTTGCAAACGATGAAGAAAAAGCTTGTGAAGAACATTTTCTCTCTACTCATTACAGAAATGAAGATGGGCGTTACGTGGTCCAACTACCTATGAAAGAAGGAGTGCTGGGGTCTTCAAAAGACATTGCCGCTGTCCGACTGAACTCTCTTTGGAAACGTCTGAATAGAAATCCCACATTAAAGAGTTTATATGTGGAATTCATGGAAGAGTATGAAAGACTTGGTCATATGAAGGAAATAATTGAAGAATCTGATCCTAGAGACTGTTATTATATCCCACACCATGCAGTCTACAAACCAGAAAAATCTTCTACGAAATTGAGAACTGTTTTCAACGCTTCTTCCCCAAGTTCAAATGGGATCTCCCTTAACGACTTGCTAATGTACGGAGGTGTTTTACAAGAAGATGTTTTTGATATTATGTCCAGATTCCGAACTCATAAATATGCTTTCACTGCAGATATACAGAAAATGTTTCGCCAAGTGTTAGTTGATGAGTGCCATCGTAACTTCCAACGTGTTCTCTGGAAGACAAATTCTGATAGTCCGATCAAGATCTACCAGCTGCAAACCATCACGTATGGCATGACCAGTAGTCCATTTTTGAGTACAAGAGTCCTAAATCAATTGGCAGAAGATGAACAGTTTAATTTTCCTCTTGCGGCTGCAGCAACTTTGACTGATTACTATATTGATGACATTCTTACCGGTGGATCAACATTAGAAACAGCAATAGAACTACAAGATCAACTTGTCAATATGTTGCAGACTTGTGGAATGACATTGCATAAATTTGTGTCTAACACTTCTTCCCTTTTAGAAAGAGTGCCAAGTGAGTGTTTAGAATATTCGTTCGACGATAGTGCTGAGACCAAAACAGTGAAAACCTTAGGGGTTATATGGAACCCAAAAAAGGATAGTTTCACCTTTCGGGTGAGCATAGGTGAGTCTCCGCATACTAAAAGGTCAGTATTATCAACCATTGCTAGAATATTTGACCCATTGGGGTTATTAGGTCCTTTGATATGTAAATTAAAGATTTTTATGCAAAATTTATGGCTTTTAAAAATTGATTGGCATGATATGTTGCCTGAAAAAGACAGTATAATTTGGGATAGTATTATTTCCCAACTGTCAGTTATTGAGAATATTTGTGTTGAGAGATTTATTTTCATTGATGATATTGAATTGATAGAATTGCATGCATTTTGTGATGCTTCTAAGCTATCCTATGGATGTTGTTTATATTTAAAATGTGTTAATAAATTTAATGATATTAAAGTAAATTTATTGTGTAGTAAGTCTCGAGTGGCTCCACTGAAAACCTTAACCATACCACGTCTTGAATTGTGTGGTGCATTGTTGTTAGCTAAATTAGTTAAGAAAACTATTACAGCTTTAAAAATTGAAATTGATAAAATTGTATTGTGGTGTGATTCCACTATTGTATTGGCATGGATTAAAACTCCCCCTAATCAATTAAAACCTTTCGTTTCTAATAGAGTTTCTCAAATTCAGAAACTCACACCAGGTTATCAGTGGTGCCATGTAACTTCTGATAATAATCCAGCAGATCTGATTTCTAGAGGTCTCAAACCTAGCGATATAGTAAACAATGATATGTGGTGGCATGGACCACAGTTTTTAAAACATGCAAATGCATTTGTCAGTAATCCAGGTAGTGAATATTGCATGGATAGTACTTACTTAAATGAGTTAAGGAAAAATGTGATTATAAATCTTGTTACAGTAATACATAACAGTGTTTTAAATGATATAATTGAGAAAAGTAATGATTATATGAAAATTGTTCGTATACTTGCATTTGTTTTGAGATTTGTTATTAATGTCCAATCAAAGGATAATCGTATAAGTGGTCCGCTTTCTGAAGAGGAAGTAAAAAAAGCCGCAAATTATATAATACGGCACATTCAAAGAAGTGAATATAATCTAGAAATATATGATTTAAGTAAGGGTCACCCCATTAGTAAAAATAGTAAACTTAGATCATTAAATCCATTTTTAGATTCTAATAATGTACTACGTGTTGGTGGAAGATTAGTAAATTCTGATTTGGATTATACTAAAAAACACCAGATAATTTTGCCCCCTAAGCATAAATTGACTAAACTAATTATTGAAAATATTCATAAAAGAAACTTCCATGTCGGTCCTCAGACTCTGTTGTATAGTGTCCGACAACAGTTTTGGCCAGTTAGTGGAAGGGGACTCTGCAGAAAGGTAGTTCATGAGTGTGTAACTTGTTTCCGTAGTAAACCTATAAATAGTTGTCAAATCTTGGGAAACCTTCCGTCTGAGAGGGTGACACCCACTTTTCCCTTTAATGTTGTTGGGGTAGATTTTTGTGGACCTTTTTATATTAAATATAAGGGACAGAGATCTGGAGCTTTGCATAAAATATATGTTGCAATTTTCGTTTGCTTTGTGACAAAGGCCGTACACTTAGAAATTGTGTCGGATCTCACTTCTGTTGCTTTTATAGCAACTTTAAAAAGGTTTTTTGCTAGGAGAGGGAAAGGTTGTTGCATCTTCTCGGACAATGGCACGAATTTTGTTGGAGCAGCATCGGAGATCAAACGACTCCATGCCTTAGTTTGTAAGCCTGATGACAACTTGGCTGGTTATCTAACTTCTGAAGAAATTTCGTGGAAATTTACTCCGGCAAAATCGCCAAATTTTGGAGGTCTATGGGAAGCTAATGTGAAAAGCTTTAAAAATCTTTTACGAAAAACTGTGGCTAATGCTAGATTTACTTATGAAGAATTCGTAACCGTAACTAACCAAATTGAAGCAATATTAAATTCTCGTCCTATTACTCCGCTCTCTTCTGATCCATCTGATCTTGAGGCTTTGACTCCGGGACATTTCTTAATAGGCCGTCCTCTTAATGCTTTGGCTGAACCTGACCACACTGATTTAAATGAAAATCGTTTATCCAGGTGGCAGAGAACAACAAAAATAGTCCAAAATATATGGAAACGATGGAGTCATGATTATCTAAACAACCTCCAACAGAGATCTAAATGGCAGTTTGAAAAGGAAAATGTTAAGATAGGAACACTTGTTGTTATTAAGGAAGACAACTTGCCAAGTTGTAAATGGCGTTTAGGTAGAATACTTGAAGTTATACTTGGTAAGGATAAGAAAGTTCGAGTCGTAATTGTTAAAACCGCTACTGGCTCATTTAAACGTAGCATTAGCAAAATATGTATTCTTCCTATAAGTGATAACAAGATTGTTGTAAAGTGAATATTTTAATGTGTATAATGTAATTTTACATTTTTATGTTTGATATGTCATTGTAGTTCGATGTGTTTTTAATTTGAACTTATTTTTGTTCTTTATTTTATCTTTTATATGATAATTTTATTCATTTAATTTTGTTGAATGTTATAACATTGCAACGCCGGGCGGGATGTTTGCGCCTGATTGGTCGAGAACAATTATCCTCGTGGTGTCTCCCCCTAGTGGAGAATACGCGAGAGAAGAAGCAGAACTGAATTGAATTTGATAGGAGACACATGTCTCAAAATTGGAGCCGAGTGCTCAACTATAAATAATTAACCTTAAAGAATTATAAATGTTTATACGTGTAAGTAAATCTGTATTATGTGTGTGCCTTGTATGTCTTTAATAAATAATAGTAAAAAATCTACAGTCCACTACTTTAAATTAACTTAACTGAGCTCCTGACATATATTATAGAACATATTGGAAAATTCAGTATCTTTTTTAAATCTAATTAAATCTAATAAGTATTTTCTTACTATACCAGTTTAATCAGAATGTTTGGTCGTATTATTAAATATGAAATGAAAATACTGCTTGAAATGATTGAAAATGTCTGAATGTCAATTCAGGCATTATGCTTATTAGCTGCATATTTCTGAATTAATGCTTAATACCCATACACATTTATAATATATATATATATATTATAGAACATATTGGAAAATTCAGTATCTTTTTTAAATCTAATTTCCGAAATAAAATAAAATTAAAGTTAAAATGCATCAAGTAAAAATAATTTGTACTCCATAAAGAGTAGTAGACACAAGAGTCTTGAAGTTAAGCGCTGATTACAACAATGCAATACGTAAACGTAGATATCAATAAAAATTCTGTGATAATCAGTTTCTAAAATGAGAATTAGGGTAATTTGTCGGAGAGGGGATAATTTTTGTCTTTTTTGTGCATTTTGAAAAAGATTTAATTTTTTAAAAAGTTTTTTTCGTTATTAATATGCAGTGAAAAAACTTACATTCAAACCCTTTCCAGGAGTAATATAAATTATATGTTCTTAAGTATCAAAATGCTTAAAAATTCCACTAAAAAGACATATGATGAATGAATAGTTAAAGTGGTTCGTCACTTAATATGAGCTGTCGAGAACTTGATGTCAATTTAGAATTGAATTCTTCCTAAACAATAAAGTTCACTCAGGCCTCATTTCTAAATTTGAAGTATAACTAAAGAGCTACCAAACATTTTTTTTTTTTTTTTTTTAAAAATATTCTTA
This sequence comes from Linyphia triangularis, assembly GCA_963978545.1. Lineage (NCBI taxonomy): Eukaryota > Metazoa > Arthropoda > Arachnida > Araneae > Linyphiidae > Linyphia > Linyphia triangularis. The sequence goes on along the minus strand of OZ021728.1, from coordinate 63,540,317 downwards.
TCTGAAACCAGTTTTAGTTGTAATTAAGGGGATTATTTATAACCTAAAACTTCTAATACAACGACACATGTTTTTCTGATTTAATGTATTACAACTAACTAAATACAAAAGTTAATGAAGTTATAATGCACTTGCTTAAATATTTAGTTTTAGAAGTACTTGCGCTTGGTTTGGAGTATTTGAAATCGTTGTAAGCATACCAAATAGATGGATCATAGATAACATGGCGTAGCAGGATTTACGTTTGTATGTCCAAAAATTACTTTCATTAAGTAAGTAATTTTAACTTGTACTAGGCATACCTCCTACATTCAAATTATTCACAATTTTAGTTAGTGTGATCTAATAAAAGATGCTGAATTAGCGCAAAATAGGAACGATTGTATCATGGTATTTGTACTTTTCTTTACAATATTAATAAGAATAGATAAAATATTTTCATGCTAAAAAGGCGCATCAAATAATTTAAAGAACACACTCTTACTGCGAAAATTCCAAACCCCCTCACAATGAGTTTTTTAGAAAATATTTCTTAGTTTCAGACACAATGAAAATCTTTAAATATTTCTGAATCGTTAGTTTTCCGATTAAAAATTAATTATTAACTTTAAGGCTATCTGTCCTTAAAAATAGTTAAAAAACGAAACGGCTTGAAAACGTTTTGTGATATTCATGTGTTATTACTGGTTATGATTTTGTTTGATTTTAGAATCAAAATGTCCAACTCACTAGGAAAACAAACCCAACTCACACGACACAATCTCTTATGATCATCCAAATACACTACAGCAAATCTCAACCCTCCTTTATGACTGGCTGATCACAACTCCTTCAGCGCAATTTACCTTGGCCCTTGAACACTGAACACCTGCTCAATATAATTGACTGGTCATAAAAACTCGGTTGTCCTTCTACTGACCGAAACTATTCGTGACCGGATCGGGACCACAGTGTCAATGGTTAGAAGGAAATCTACATCCATTGTTATTTTATCAAAGTTGTTCCTTAAGAATCTATATTTTTATAAGTTAGTTCATTTGCGAGTTATAAAGTGAATAATAAATGGCACTTTGAGGAACCACTAATATATTAAGGGATATGAATGTTTGGTGGGTGACTTTGTAAAGTTTGATAGTCTAAGATTAGAAAAAGATTTGTACCTGTTTTTTGCATCCGTGCGTTTGAGATTGTATATTTATTTCATCCTGTTATGATCGCAATTATGCTAATTAGTCTGGGCGCTAATGTCTAAAAAAGTGGTCCCGAGGGCCACTTCATGATGCAAACATGTGGATGGTGTCATTCGCTTCGTATGAAAGCGTAGAAAATGAAATCCAATGTTGGGTATCTGGCACCCCGGTATGAGCAGCGCTACATTCGAAAATCCATAATGGCCGCCTCCTTACCACCTAATATACGTTTTTGCAGAATAATGGCTTCCCATCACAATTATCAGCTAGTTGACTATTAGATAACTTGTAGGAAATAAAATTTACTTTTCAATGATGTATAACACATGTATGTTAGGTTAAAATACAAAATTCAAAATGGCCGCCGCATCGCGATCTTAAGTACGTTTTTCAGGTTGGTTAGTTTGTGCGCTCAATGACATATACTTATTCACAATAACGGCTAATCAGACCGGAACCTGCGACTTATCGGGGATTCTGAACCTCAAAGAACATCCATACTTAACCCAGGATTCGAACCCGGCACCCTTAGCATACGAAGCCAAAGAGCTAACTACACTGCCATCAGTTTAGATAGAAATGCAGACTGGGATTTGCACTTGGCAGCCACACAAAACTTCATAAAGTATGCTTTTGATTGACTAAACTATGCAAGAATGATTCCACTGTACTTGATGGGTATGGAAAGATATAATAAAAAGCATACAACTATATGGCATGAATTACAGCAAGGAAAGGGAGTAACCAATGAAATCAAAATACCATTTTGCATTTTAAAAGCCTATGAAGCTCTGGAGCACCAGAACAGAAGACTTGAAGTCCAAAGTGGACTTACAGGCATCACTCTAAACGAGAATGCTAGGTCAAGATTCTTTCTGGCAGAACCGGAACTCGCAATAACTGCTGCAGCAGCCGAAGCAATGATTAAAAATTCCACCTCCAATGCAAAGTGTCACCATGAACATTGCCTATCGATTCGCAAGCGTCAGGATTACAACTTTGAAAAGTTTATAGAGGGTTTTAAATCGTCAACAAACCCTTTTAAATGCAACACAGAACATCTTATACATCTGGTGACTAAGCAAGTTCTTCCGTTCGAAAAGCCATGTGTACAGTTGCTGACATTGGTGAGTCTTCTTTCCAAATTAATTGAGGGATGCATTAAAATGTTCAACCAACCAACAGTAGAATCGTTATGATCAAAGCCTTCAGTACAGTTTTGAGCACTAATGAAAAAGACGAAACTTAAGCCTGAAAATCAGCTTTCGAAAATGTTAAAGTAACATTGAAGGAAAAAGTGTTTTTTCAATATTTTCTATCAATTTATCTATATTTTCAAGACTAATGATTGCAGAAAAGAAGTCGGTGCGATATAGATTTGAAGGCAGCTTTTTGTCGGTATGAAATCTCATTATTGCCACCTGCTTTGTTTCCCCAACATGGATGTATGCATTACTGCTCGTAAAAAAAGCAAGCTTATGGGTATCCTGGAGGAGCTTCCTCAAAATCTATACCTTTCACTCAATGAGAAAATCGTATTCTCACACAATTCATTTCCTGTAGATAAAGCGGCACAAACTGTTGCAGTAGTTGATGGAATGGCAGATCTGCATTCCATTGATAAATCTAAGACAGGTAAGACTTGAGAAAAACTCGTAGATCACGTTGTCAGACAAATGTCAAAATAGTTTGGTATGTACAAAAAGGTTCACATAATATTTGATACTTACAAACAGAATTCGCTGAAGATATCGACAAGGGTGAAAAGTCAGAGTAAATCAAGCACTATCCAACACAAAGTACATCAACAAACATCCTTAAGTTAACCATGCACCAGTTACTTTAACACGAAATGACTTAGAATGAACTGGAATACCTGGCATCGAAGATTATGGACTATACAGTCAATAATGATAAACAATTTGTTTTCAGTTAGAGAAATCATGCAAATGCAAGCCATATGGAAGTGTCGTGTTTTGAAACCACGTAGGAGGAAGTAAATACTAAAATAATTTTGCACATTATGCATGTTGCTTTCAGAGGCATTAGCAAGATTCCAATATATTCTCCAGACACAGATGTATTAATCCTTCTCCTCGGAGATATTCAGTGCTTCCAAGAGAATCCAGCATTATAGTGGGTAGTAGCAGAAACAAGTGGTTAATTCATCTTCAGGCAATCTATGACATGCTAGAGACCATTAAGACTTCAGCATTACCAGGACTCCTCGCTCTTTCTGGTGGTGATGTCACAGGATTATTTGTTGGAAAATGAAAAATTATATGGTGGAATGCTTTTTATGCAGCTAGTGATAACATTACAGCTGCACTGGGCCTTATGGGTCATTCTGAAACCATTTCCACAGAAATGTTCCAAACGTAAGAAGCATTCGTTTGTCAGGTGTATGTACAGCGTACCAAAATGAGAGATAGCGGTCATTTGGGAGATAAGATGGTGGCTCTTCACTAAAAAACAAAAGACTGGGGAACATCTTGCAACAATAAAAGCATTTACCTATCCAGATCTTTTATTCAGGTCTTCACACAACCAGGCAATGATTTGGGCACAAGATACTCGACAGTATCCTGACATACCTCAACCTATTGATTTTGGCTGGTCGCTTTTGGACGGGAAATTTGAGCTTATTAAGTGTACAAAACCTTGTGCTTTATAAAAGCTTTTAGAGTTTACTAAATGCTCGTGTCTCAAGCGACGGTTTTCCCTTCCTTGCCGATGCAATCTCAACAATCTGCCCAGCACAGAGATATGCTCATGTGGTGGAGATGATGACTTATGTGACAGCAGTGCAATTGTTGATCTGATGATGAATGATAATGAGGAAGATGAGGATGAAGATGTTAAGTTTAACTTAATGATGATGAAAATAAGTTTAACTTAATGATAATGAAAAATCTTAACATTGTTTACGCCCTTTGTTACATATAAAAAAACTATTACATTATTACACTCTTCTGTAACATTTACATTCCAAATATTAAAAAGGTTTGTCGTATCAGTATTGAGCTGCCGTAGTTTATTATCATTCTCTTGTAGTTTATTTTCTTGGGAAATGTGTCAAAGCTTTATTTTATTGTCCAATCTGTAAATATTAGCTATCTATGATGCTCATTTATTTTACAATATAACGTGGAAACTATTATTAGAGTCCCAAAGAGATCCCCAATAATGGCGTCCTTTTGAATTTTAAATCTTGAAGTGACAATGTAAAGATCTATTACTGTCAGAAAGCTTTTTATTTTCAAAAAGTTTTCTAATAAGCAACATGTTCATATAGCGCACTGGAAAGCTATATTATTCTGAAAAGACGTTTTGCCAGTGGTGATGCAGCAGCCATCTTGAATTTTGACTTATGTAGATATACCATTGTAAAAGTTATTTTATTTCCTAGGGTGTAAAAAGTGCACTGAGAAGCTATTATTCAGAAAACATATAGCCCACTTGATGGCTGTGTGGTTAGTACTTTAACTTCGCATGCTAAGGGTGTCGGGTTCGAATCCCGGTTTAGATATGGATGTTCTTTGTGGTTCGGAATCCACGTTAATCTGCAGGTCTCGGCCTGATTAGCCGTTATTGTGCGCAAGTATAGGTCGCGGAGCGCACAAACCAACCAACCAACATGAAAAACATACTTAAGATCGCGATGCAGCGGGCATTTTGAATTTTGTAATTTAACCTAACATACACATGTTATATACCATTGGAAAGGACATTTTATTTCTTACAAGTTATCTAAGGTCAACTAGTTCATAAATGAGATGGGAAGCCATTATTCAGCAAAAACGTACGTTAGGTGGTAAGGAGGCGGCCATTTTGGATTTTCGACTGTAACTCCACTCATACCAGGATGCCAGATACCCACCATCGGATTTCATTTTCTACGCATTTATACTAAGCGAATGACACCACCCACGTGTTTGCATCATGAAGTGGCCCACGGGATTACATTTGCTCCCGGACTAAATAGAGAACATTGTAAAATGTTCCTAATGTTAGAAATAAGTGGCATTATCTACATTTATTTATGGAGCCCAAAAAGGGATAAAATGTGTCACATTGTGATTTTTGTGGGTTTTAAGAAAAAATGAAACGAATATAGTATTTGCTGGATTTGTGCTAAGGTACCTTATCTCACGGATACGGATATCCCAAATAGATTGCGTCAAATATCCGGCACTGAACGAATTAAAGGTAGATTTACTTTTTTTTATACTCATTTTATTCTGTAATCTTAAAGGGGAAAAGTACTAAAAATTAAAATTCTTATTTTAAATAAAAATAATGTTATTTGAAAAATTTACATCATATCCAAAATTCTATTAATTAAAAATGAGACACACAATTCGTCTTTTTGACGAATTTTTAACACTGTATCAACGAATAGTTTTTTTTTTTTTTTTTTTATTTTTTTTTTTTTTTTTTTATTTCAAACAACGAGAAATAAACTGAAATATAATTTATTATCTTTGTGGATCGGGCGTTGACAGTGATCCGTTCCATTTTTAAAGTTTATTATTAATTAATCACATTTATATTTTATTTCTTTTTTATTGAAAATAAAAAATAAGTACACGCAGAAATAATAGATATTTATGAAAATTGTTGCGAAAGTAACACTTTTTTTTAAACGAGGTAAAACTCTTATATGTCGAGTGCGTTAGCACGAGTATATTACTATATTTGACTTGGCAAGAGTACGAGAAAATATAATCTGAAACTGTGGCACAAAACCACCCCGTTTGATAATGGAACAAGGAAATTTACTTTCAAATACAAATATTTTAAAAACAAAGTCTACTGATTATTCGACTTAGATTTCGATACCATATTTAAGCGAAATATTAATAACTAGAAATATTTACGATTTAATGAATATCAAATTGTTTATAAGAAGTTGTGATACAAACTGTAAATCTTGACGACATTTAAAAAAAAAATCAAAAAAAAAAAAAAAAAAAAATCAAATAGGCAATATTTTTTTTTAAAAAAAAGAAGAGTTTGGTGATAAATTTTATATTTTTTAGCTCTATATATTGTGATTAATCAACAGAATATTCCAAGTGGAAGCAAATATACGAGCTTCCAGAGTTTCTTTTTTATTTATAAAAGTATAATTAAAATCATTATAACTTTGCTTTGTTCAGTCACAATTTTCAAGTATCGTGCTTCTTTGTTTACTGCAATTACGTTAATCTATAATAATAAAACAGTCTGTCTGTTGCTCTATAGAAAGCTACTTAAAATAAGCGTATAACTCTGAAATTTTCAACATAAGTAGTTTTGACCTTCTAATTTGACGTTTGACAAACAGAATGCGAAAATTTTAACTAGTCTAAAAATTAATTGTTTGATTAATTTTTAAGTTAATTTTAATTGTTTTTTCACGAAATTTTTACGAAACGACTTTTAATAGGGCTACATCTCTGAATTTTTCAGCTTAAGTAGTTTTGACCTTTTAATTTGAATTTTGAAAAACAGAATGTTTAAATTTTAATTGGTTTTTAAATTAATTTTTGAATAACAATAAAACATTTAGAGAGCGAAGCGAGCCTGGGTTTGCATAACAATGAACCTTTCAGAGAGCGAAGAGAGCCTGCTCGTTTTTTACAGTCTATAAAAATAAAACAATGAGTCTATATGTAGCTCTATAGAAAATTACTTAAAATAAGGTATAACTCTGAAATTTTCAACATAAGTATAGTTTTTACGTTCTAATTTGACTTAAAAAAAAAAGAATGTTAACGTTTTAATAGTTTTTTAATTAACTTTTTTAAATTAATTTTTAATTTTTTTTCCCCCCCCCCATGAAATGACTTCTAAAAAGGCATTGTTTGCGCCTGATTGGTCGAGAACAATTTTTCCTCGTGGTGTCTCCCCCTAGTGGAGAATACGCGAGAAGAGAAGCAGAACTGAATTGAATTTGATAGGAGACACATGTCTCAAAATTGGAGCCGAGTGCTCAACTATAAATAATTAACTTTGAAGAATTATAAATGTTTATACGTGTAAGTAAATCTGTATTATGTGTGTGCCTTGTATGTCTTTAATAAATAATAGTAAAATTTCTACAGTCCACTACTTTAAAATAACTTAACTGAGCTCTGGACATTTTGGTCCGTGAACGATCCGGAGAGAAGAGCAAACAATGGCTCGATTAGTTAAATTAAATAGGCAGCAATGCACACTGAAGTCAAAACTTACACGTCTAGGGGAGTTTTGTGCACCCTTGACATTATTATCGGCTGAAACACTTTGCAGCACAAATTCAGTAATAGAACTGAAACAAAAACTTGAAGGGCTCAAGACTACCCAAAATGAAGTGAATTCTCTTCGTGATAAATATTATGATCAAAGGCGGCCCTAGGTTCATTTTTCAGGGGGGGCCATTTTAAACTTTAAGTTCGTAAAATGTATGCACTATGTAACCTAATTGTAATAAACTAACTGCTGATTAAATGCTTGATTGCAATAATAAGTGTAGAATTTTCTAAATTAGTAATTTTCATTTGATGCAGAATTAAAAAAGTTAATTTAAGCTTGAATTGCTCTGCTGAAAAATAAGAAAAGAGTAAAACAAAGAAATTACAAAAAATAAAAATAGTTAATAATTGTTTTACAATCACACTTCTTTACTCTTTGAAAGCCTAAAGAACAAAATCCAATTTCCTCTGCTTAGTTTTGGCAAATCTGCCTATGACACAGCTCACATCAATGTTTATGTCTCTGTGAGTATGCAACAAGCTAAGTCCTGCTAACCTTTCTTCCCCCATTCTAGCTCTTAGCCACGTTTTCAAGCGTCGAAGGGTAGAGAAACTTCATCAGCAACTTCATCAAGCTTCTTTAGCAGAGGCAACGCTAACTGGTGGTGTTGCCAAAATTTTAAGTAACTCGTAAATAGTAGGATATACATATTTGTCACAAGCTCTCATTGTATCTATGGCAGAAGTGGAGAGCTATTTTTCTTTTTTCCATTTCTCTCTCCATAGTGCTAGCTCACTTTCAATCAGAATAACACTCATTTGTGTCAGTCCTAAAATTGGTATGAACTTCTTTAATAAGTTTTAAAGCTCGTTGCTTTCTGATTCTGTTGGCTTTTCCATATCGGAGGTTGGAATCAGTAATCGAAAGCCAAAACAATCCAAATTTTCTTTTGGAAATCTTCCTATTAGGTCTTCAATTATATTATCCAATAAAGGTATGTAAACCGAGATTCTAAAATACTCTTCTGGTATTTGAGTATTTCTTTTTAGAGAAGTATTTAAAAATGCTCTCATTTTTTCTTTTTGAAGACATATTGTAGATATTCGTCACTAATTACTCGAGGTAAAATGATCACGAAATCTTTAAACAACGAATAAAAGTGTTGCTAGTTCAACAGATATTTTCACAATAAATGGCCTGTCTAAACTAGTTATAACAATAACACAGTACCGATTCCATGCCCAAGTGACAAAAGTCACACACTAGTCCAGACATCACGTGTTGAAATTATCCTCGGCGCCATGGTTGCTTAGAAGAGCATGGTTGTTCCAAAAAGGGGCAGAGGCCCCCGGGAAAAAGGAAATCGTCGTTTAGGAGGGGGATGGTCACTACCTGTGTACTTGTGTTGTGTACCGGGTATTGTGTCGTGTGTTGTGTACGTAAATACATTTAAAACCAGGGTTTTTTCTGAGGGGGGGGGGGGGGGGCTATAATTTTTTGTACTGTAAAGAAAAAATTTACGTTAATGAAATTGTGCTTAAAAATCTGTATTTTCACCGTTTTTTAAACTGGAAATTCTCAAAGAGTTTTGGGATATTTGAAAGGGCTAGGAAGGAAGAGGGAACCCTTCAAGGAGGGGGCCATGGCCCCCATGGCCCCCCCCTTGAAGCCGCCAATGATTATGATGCTGCAAAAGATGAAGAAATAGAAGAAATTGATGCAGCACTACAAGAATTGGATATTCGTATCGAAAATAGTGAATTAAGTCTTTTGAAACTTATTTGTTTACTAAAAAAAGATACTCCAAGGTTGCAGTAAAGCCAGAAACTAGTGGTACTTTAATTAGAACAAAATTGCCTGTTATTCCCCTTCCAGTATTTTCGGGAAATTATGAAGATTGGAGTAAATTTAAAACCTCCTTCACTAATCTCATTGCAAATAATGCTGAGTTAGATGACATTCAGAAGTTGCATTATTTAAACGCAGCTTTGGAAGGAAAGGCTTAGTCAATTGAAACGGAGGATGATACATTTGAATCCTTATTTAATGCTCTGCAACAACGATACGAAAATCGCCGGGTAATATTAGATACCCATATTCAAAATATCTTAAGATATCCTAAGCTAAATCAAGAATCTGCGAAAGAAATGCGTGATTTTTTGGATAGTTTAAAAAAGAATTTAAGAGCACTTAAAGTACTGGAATATGATCGTGACAAATTGTCGGACATATTATTAATGAACATTTTAATTGATAAACTTGATTTGGAAACAAGAAAGATTTATGAAATGTCTATTTCATCGAATGAAGTGCAGAATTTTAATGAATTCATAACGTTTTTAGAAAAGCGAAGTAATATATTAGAAAGTATATCTCGAAATATGCCATCAATGAAACAAATAAATAAATCTAATGCTTCACATCACTCCTTAAATCGAAGCAAAAATTTAGTTATTAACTCGCCTACGCATTTCTGTGTTGCATGCAAAAAGAAGGAAACACATGGCCTCTTTGGGTGCGACGCATTTAGAAATATGAATGTTGTTGATAGATTTGAGCTCGTTAAAAGATATAAATTTTGTATTCGATGTCTGCGAAGAAACCATAAAGTAGACAGCTGCAGATCAAAATTCACTTGCCATTGTGGTTCGAAATTTCACAACACACTTTTACATTCAGTGGAAAGAAATGATAAACCATTCGTTAATGATGAGAGTTCTCAGGCGATTCCATCAGATCTTGAGGATTCTTCAAATACTAATCAAGGCCAATCCACTCGAAGTGAAACTTCTTCGACTATGAGAAGCAGCTGTTTATTATCCGAGAGAAAAAACGTAGTTTTACTCGCAACTGCTATAATTAAAGTTAAAGATGAACGAGGAAGTTACTTCAATGTTAGAGCTATTCTTGATTCATGTTCACAGAGTAATTTTCTGACTTTTGAGTGCGCAGATCTCTTGCGAATTAAAAAAGAAAAAACATATGTACCAGTCAGTGGATTGAATGGAATGACGGTTTCTACAATAAAGAAGAAAATTCAGACCCTCATTTCCAACCAGCAGAGCACTTATGAAAGACGTCTGCAGTTTTTGCTTGTCCCTAAAATTACGGACATATCGCCTTTCAGAGCCGTAGATGTTGCAGGTTTGATATTACCGAACATTCTATACGCTGATTATGACTTTAATAAGCCAAAAAGGATCGATGCCCTGTTAGGCGCCGAGTGTTTTTTCGAACTTTTAAAGAATAATCAAATACGACTTAAGAACAATACAATCATTCTACAAGAGACTGTTTTTGGATACATCGTGAGTGGGTCTTTTCCAGATGATGCGAAATCTACCGTGCACTGTCATTTATCTTGTGAAGAACAATTAAATAATTTAAACTCTAACCTCGAAAGGTTTTGGAACATTGAAGATGTTGATGATTCTGAGCGTTTTGCAAACGATGAAGAAAAAGCTTGTGAAGAACATTTTCTCGCTACTCATTACAGAAATGAAGAAGGGCGTTACGTGGTCCAACTACCTATGAAAGAAGGTGAGCTGGGGTCTTCAAAAGACATTGTCGCTGCCCGACTGAACTCTCTTTGGAAACGTCTGAGTAGAAATCCCACATTACAAAGTTTATATGTGGAATTCATGGAAGAGTATGAAAGACTTGGTCATATGAAGGAAAAAATTGAAGAATCTGATCCTAGAGACTGTTATTATATCCCACACCATGCAGTCTACAAACCAGAAAGATCTTCTACAAAATTGAGAACTGTTTTCAACGCTTCTTCCCCGAGTTCAAATGAGATCTCCCTGAACGACTTGCTAATGTACGGATGTGTTTTACAAGAAGATGTTTTTGATATTATGTCCAGATTCCGAACTCATAAATATGCTTTCACTGCTGATATACAGAAAATGTTTCGCCAAGTGTTAGTTGATGAGTGCCATCGTAACTTCCAACGTGTTCTCTGGAAGAAAAATTGTGATAGTCCGATCAAGATCTACCAGCTGCAAACCATCACGTATGGCATGACCAGTAGTCCATTTTTGAGTACAAGAGTCTTAAATCAATTGGCAGAAGATGAACAGTTTAATTTTCCTTTTGCGGCTGCAGAAACTTTGATTATTATGTTGATGACATTCTTACCGGTGCATCAACATTAAAAACAGCAATAGAGCTACAAGATCAACTTGCCAATATGTTGCACACTTGTGGAATGACATTGCATAAATTTGTGTCTAACACTTCTTCCCTTTTAGAAAAAGTGCCCAGTGAGTGTTTAGAATATTCTTTCGACGATAGTGCCGATATCATAACAGTGAAAACCTTAGGGGTTATATGGAACCCAAAAAAGGATAGTTTCACCTTTCGGGTGAGCATAGGTGAGTCTCCGCATACTAAAAGGTCAGTATTATCAACCATTGCTAGAATATTTGACCCATTGGGGTTATTAGGTCCTTTGATATGTAAATTAAAGATTTTTATGCAAAATTTATGGCTTTTAAAAATTGATTGGCATGATATGTTGCCTGAAAAAGACAGTATAATTTGGGATAGTATTATTTCCCAACTGTCAGTTATTGAGAATATTTGTGTTGAGAGATTTATTTTCATTGATGATATTGAATTGATAGAATTGCATGCATTTTGTGATGCTTCTAAGCTATCCTATGGATGTTGCTTATATTTAAAATGTGTTAATAAATTTAATGATATTAAAGTAAATTTATTGTGTAGTAAGTCTCGAGTGGCCACACTGAAAACCTTAACCTTATAACAATACCACGTCTTGAATTGTGTGGTGCATTGTTGTTAGCTAAATTAGTTAAGAAAACTATTACAGCTTTAAAATTGAAATTGATAAAATTGTATTGTGGTGTGATTCCACTATTGTATTAGCATGGATTAAAACTCCCCTAATAAATTAAAACCTTTCGTTTCCAATAGAGTTTCACAAATTCAGGAACTCACACCAGGTTATCAGTGGTGCCATGTGACTTCTGATAATAATCCAGCAGATCTGATTTCTAGAAGTCTCAAACCTAGCGATATAATAAACAATGGTATGTGGTGGCATGGACCACAGTTTTTATAACATGCAAATGCATTTGTCAGTAATCCAGGTAGTGAATATTGCATGGATAGTACTTACTTAAATGAGTTAAAGAAAAATGTGAATATAAATCTTGTTACAGTAATACATAACAGTGTTTTAAATGATATAATTGAGAAAAGTAATGATTATATGAAAATTGTTCGTATACTTGCATTTGTTTTGAGATTTGTTATTAATGTCCAATCGAAGGATAATCTTATAAGTGGTCCGCTTTCTGAAGAGGTAGTAAAAAATGCCGCAAATTATATAATACGGCACATTCAAAGAAGTGAATATAATCTAGAAATATGATTTAAGTAAGGGTCACCCCATTAGTAAAAATAGTAAACTTAGATCATTAAATCCATTTTTAAATTCTAATAATGTACTACGTGTTGGTGGGAGATTAGTAAATTCTGATTTGGATTATACTAAAAAACACCAGATAATTTTGCCCCCTAAGCATAAATTGACTAAACTAATTGTTGAAAATATTCATAAAAGAAACTTCCATGTCGGTCCTCAGACTCTGTTGTATAGTGTCCGACAACAGTTTTGGCCAGTTAGTGGAAGGGGACTCTGCAGAAAGGTAGTTCATGAGCAGGGGTGTAGTGGAGCTGGAACGCGTGGGAACGGCGATCCTTTACCTTTTTAGAAGGCGGAACGGCGTTCCCTCACTTAATTTTTTTTTCATTAAACGCAAAGTCAAGAAAGAAAACGAAAAAGTTCTTTCGTGAGAACTATGCTGTTGTTTTCGATCTGCAACTTCATAGCTGAGCAAGCAAGTTGAAAAAGGCGCGGCATTTAACTCACACGGCCATTCCATCAACAATCCAACACATGCATTCGACACCCCTTTCCCCCCACGCCCCCCTCTCTTATATGGTTCAATGTTTCAGTACTCCTTCATTGAAACTATGATTCATCCAATGCAGATTATCTTCTATATTTGTTTATAAATTCCAGACGTCAAAGTTGCATGGTTCTTCATACACAAAATGACGCCAACTCTCTCCAAAACTGCGGTCTGTCAGTTCTTTGCGCCCTTTCCTTGATGAATGTTTTTTCTAATTTTAACGGGAACGCTAATCGATTTAACAACAAAAGTGATGTAATTTTTTTTTTTTTAATTTTTTATATCACTCACGTGTTTTGAAATCACGGAATTATGCATTTATATTGGCTTGCCAGGTATAGGGAAAATCAAACGTTGATTGAACATGACAAAATATATTCAAAACAGTATTGATTTTGTAACTCCTGCTTACTTTAACTCAATACATAAAAATAATGGAAATGGTGCATATGAGGATGCTTTTATTCCCTTCCTAATAATTACTTAAATTTTTATAAAAGTAGAGAAAAGGACAAAATTCACAGGAAAAAATAAACTGTGTGCCATTTAATAATCGATTTTATATTTGTCATTAGAGAGAAGCGAAATAGTTTTGAAAAATCTAAGTTAGGAAAAAAAAAAAAGTAGTCATTGCAACCTACAAATGATACTGCCGAAACTCATGATATTGAATGTATTATTTTCCAAGAAGTGAAGGTATTCATTTTTGCTTTGAGGTTATATATTTCACTTTTCTTAATATAAAATTGCTAATGGTTTTGAAAATGGGTATAATACATCGAAATCGGGCTGTGAAATACTAAGAGAGCAATGGAAATGAATTTAAAAATTCAAATATAAATTGCTTTTCGGGTTGAGATTGGGAAATCTTACATTTATAGCTATTGCAGAGTTTATTCCAAAATGTAGCAATAGTTCTTAAAAAAAAGTATTTTTCTCCCAAGTTTAAAAAAAATCAACATTAAATACAGTGGTGGCGGTAAGAAGAGGAAATTGCTCACGATATTTTTTAAATTGTAGTGATTTTGATGTCAATATCTTTTTAAAGAAACCAGGAATGTCCCAAGCAAATCTATACGTCTATTAATTGATGAGTCTACATTTGGTTGTTTGTACGCACAACGGCCTACTTTTATGCACAATGACGGCTAATCGGGCAGGCACCAACAGCTTAATGTGGATTTTGAATCATAACGAACATCCATGCCTAGCACCTTTGGCAAGCGAGGCTAGAGCTCTAACCATACAGCCATCAGGTTTGAATCGAAACTCGATCTCTTATTGAAATTTTTCTGATTGAAAATTGTTTAAGAAATCGTGTAAATAATCTGTTTAAAATGAATTGTTGATAATCTGTTTAAAATTAATTGTTCATAATCTGTTTAAAAATTGTTGCAAAAAATCTATTTAAAAATTTGTGTCAATAATATGTTTGAAAATATCTTCTAACCCATTTATAAAGTGTCAAACAATCTGCTAAAATGGGTTGTGCAAAGCAAATTGTTAAAAAATCCAGATAACTTAATAGTTTTAAAAAGATATTTAAATAAAAAAAAGTCTAAACACACATGTTTTTCAGTTTTGAGGAGCTCATTATCTGTTTTGAGATTATTAAAGTAAAATATAGAAAGTTATTTATTCTTAGTTGTACTTTCCACTCCCTCCCCCCCCCCCTCCCCCATACACACAGAAAAAAACATAAATATATACGTTTGTAACGACACGACATAGCGTTCCCATACCTTTTTAATTTACACTACACCATTGTTCATGAGTGTGTAACTTGTTTCCGTAGTAAACCTATAAATAGTTGTCAAATCTTGGGAAACCTTCCGTCTGAGAGGGTGACACCCACTTTTCCTTTTAATGTTGTTGGGGTAGAATTTTGTGGACCTTTTTATATTAAATATAAGGGACAGAGATCTGGAGCTTTGCATAAAATATACGTTGCAATTTTCGTTTGCTTTGTGACAAAGGCCGTACACTTAGAAATTGTGTCGGATCTCACTTCTATTGCTTTTATAGCAACTTTAAAAAGGTTTTTTGCTAGGAGAGGGAAAAGTTGTTGCATCTTCTCGGACGATGGCACGAATTTTGTTGGAGCAGCATCGGAGATCAAACGACTCCATGCCTTAGTTTGTAAGCCTGATGACAACTTGGCTGGTTATCTAACTTCTGAAGAAATTTCTTTGAAATTTACTCCTGCAAAATAGCCAAATTTTGGAGGTCTATGGGAAACTAATGTGAAAAGCTTTAAAAATCTTTTACGAAAAACTGTGGCTAATGCTAGATTTACTTATGAAGAATTCATAACCGTGACTAACCAAATTGAAGCAATATTAAATTCTCGTCCTATTACTCCGCTCTCTTCTGATCCATCTGATCTTGAGGCTTTGACTCCGGGACATTTCTTAATAGGCCGTCCTCTTAATGCTTTGGTTGAACCTGACCACACTGATTTAAATGAAAATCGTTTATCCAGGTGGCAGAGAAAAACAAAAGTAGTCCAAAATATATGGAAACGATGGAGTCATGATTATCTAAACAACCTCCAACAGAGATCTAAATGGCAGTTTGAAAAGGAAAATGTTAAGATAGGAACACTTGTTGTTATTAAGGAAGACAACTTGCCAAGTTGTAAATGGCGTTTAGGTAGAATACTTAAAGTTATACCTGGTAAGGATAAGAAAGTTCGAGTTGTAATCAGGGGTGTAGTGGAGCGGGAACGCGTGGGAACCGCGATCCTTTACCTTTTTTTAAGGAGGAACGGCGTTCCCTCACCTGATTTTTTTTCTTTTCTTTACGTGACACTTAACTGAAAGTCAAATAAGAAAATTAAAAAGTTCTTTTGTGAGAACTATGCCTTCGTTTTCGATCCACAACTTCAGAGCTGAGCCATTGATAGATGAGTTGGGCAGGCAAGTTCAAGTATTTGCAAGACACTTGAAAGAGGCCCGGCAACCCGCCTTGGCCATTCAATGAACAATCCGATTGATGAATTAGACTCCCCCTCCCAGTCTTTCAATGTTTTAATGCTACTTCATTAGAAATAAACTGACGTTTGTATTTTTCAGGTGCATGTAGTTTGTTTTGAAATTACTAAAGTAGTATTAATAAAGTTATTTATTCTTAGTAGTCATTTTTACTACACCCCCCCCCCCCCCGCATCCTCACAGAAAAAAACCTAAACGTTTGTAATGACGCGATATAGCGCTCCCAAACCTTTTTATTTTACACTACACCTCTGGTTGTAATTGTTAAAACCGCTACTGGCTCATTTAAACGTAGCATTAGCAAAATATGTATTCTTCCTATAAGTGATAACAAGTTTGTTGTAAAGTGAATAGTTTAATGTGTATAATGTAATTTTATATTTTTATGTTTGATATGTCATTGTAGTTCGGTGTGTTTTTGATTTGAACTTATTTTTGTTCTTTATTTTATCTTTTATATGATAATTTTATTCATTTAATTTTGTTGAATGTTATAACATTGCAACGCCGGGCGGGATGTTTGCGCCTGATTGGTCGAGAACAATTTATCCTCGTGGTGTCTCCCCCTAGTGGAGGATACGCGAGAAGAGAAGCAGAACTGAATTGAATTTGATAGGAGACACATGTCTCAAAATTGGAGCCGAGTGCTCAACTATAAATAATTAACTTTGAAGAATTATAAATGTTTATACGTGTAAGTAAATCTGTATTATGTGTGTGCCTTGTATGTCTTTAATAAATAATAGTAAAATTTCTACAGTCCACTACTTTAAATTAACTTAACTGAGCTCTGGACAGGCATCAGCTCTGAAATTTTCAACATAAGTAATTTTGGCCTTCTATCTGGAATTATTAGCTGTTAAAAAGCAGAATGTTAAAATTTTCATTACTTTTTTTAATTAATTATTATATATATATATATATATATATATATATATATATATATATATATATATATATATATATTTTTTTTTTTTTTTTTTGCTAAACGACTTCTAATAAAAGCTACAGCTGTTAACCTTTCGACCTGTGCTTATGCTTCAAAGAACTTTTCAGCGAGCAAAGCGAGCTGTACTTTCGTTACAATGAAATTTTATTGAGCGAATTGAGCTTTGTTTAGCCTAACAACGAACCTTTCAGCGAGCGAATTGAGCTTTGTTTTGCCTAGAAATGAACCTTTCAGCGAGCGAAACGCCAAAAACTGAGACCTAAACACCAATAACATGTCTCCGCAACGTGTGGCCATGCAGCTAGTATTAATTGAGTATGTTTTATGTTAAGAAAATGCCAATTTCTTGTTTATTCATTTTTACTTCTAAATGCCTTTCCATTTACTTTTGAAAGGGGACTCATCTAACACTTACATTATACTATTTTTTAATAGTTATTTTTTTTTTTTAGCTAAGATGTGACATTGATATCCTTTTATTGTTAGCCAAAATTGTCTTTAAACCAATCCTATCAAAAGAAAGTGCATGTATTAGCGATCTTTCAAAGAAATAAATATACATTTTAAACATATTAGGCATACATAATGCAATTATTCCTAGTATTTTATTTATTTAATATTACTTGGCATTAAAGGATGACTAGGTTGGTTGTTTTCAGATTATCTGGCACCGTCAGCAACACGAGGGCTATAATGCGCCGAAACATTCGTCATTAGACAAGCCAACATACATTTACAAACACCCATGCCTAACACGGGACTCGAACCCGTAACCTCGCGGTCCAGAAGCTAGCACGCTAACCACTATACCGTTCGTTCGGCAAAGTATGACTAGGTATGTTCGTACAACAAGTTTGAACAAATTGGTACTTTGAAATTATAAATAAACGGCATAATTCAATTATAAAAGAAATAAAAAATAATCTATAAAGCAATAAATCTACAAATAAATAACTAGAAACAAAATATTAGGTGTAAGGTGTTAAAAATGTCTTATGTGTTTAATCTAGAATATCGGCTTTTTGCCAGACGACGCTTTCCTATCTCTATTTTGCGATTTGAAATAAAATGCTATTGTAAACAATGCTTACTAAGTTTTCATGCCATATTCTTCCAATATGTACTGAAGAAGAAAGAACAACATATTAAGCGAAAGATGATTAAAACTCGGTTTAGGTAATCTTCCATTAAATGCTATTGTAAACAATGCTTACTAAGTTTCCATGCCATATTCTTCCAATATGTACAGAAGAAGAAAGTACAACATGATATTAAACGAAAGATAATTAAAATTCGGTTTAGTTTAATCTTCCATTTCTCCTTGAGACTTGGTCTAACACAGAATTAGATAATTATCGAATTCCTCTCGCTCCGAAAACATATTTTTAATTATTTCAGGGTAAAGTTTACATTTTGAATTAAGATTTGTAGGTTTAACGATTACACACACAATAAAAAGGCCATTAATAACGTTAATTGATCGGCGAACGTCAACCTAAAAAATCCCATTTGCTTGCTTGACATAATTGCCTAAACTTTCAACGAATTTTCGTAATGGATGAAATGTTTTGTAGGAAAGCATCCACCGTAAAAAATATAGATTGAACTAACCTAATTATCTTAAGTAATTACACTAATTTAAGTCGTTTAATTAAATGAAGTTACGAAGATAGTTTCATCACGCTAGCGGAAGTAATTGATTTTCAATAATTTGGTGTGTCAGGAAATTAAGCGACCCAGCATTATGACATTATTTACAGCCAATGACTTTATCAGGTGGTTCTATTCGTTGTCTTAAGATTAAATTTCTACAGAAAGGTTAGTATCTATACAAAGCCATACTCTACAGATCAGATCTTTAATGGTCAAACCAAATTCGAAACATATCCTATATATTATATTTTTAAACTAAAAATTAAAAGAAAATGGGTAATTTTTTTTAAAATATACTCTAGACAGTTCTGATATAAGTTAATATAAAGTTCGAATTTTTGCGTATGTCATATGAAATGACAATTCAATTAGAGCATTATACTACACTATATGTGAGATTAACTTTACATAGGCTTTGTCAATCTGTCTAACAGTTACAAAGCCTATGTAAAGTACTATATATCATGTTTTTAAATTAAAAATTTAAAGAAAATGGGTAAATTTTTAAATATAGCCCAGACAGTTCTGATATAAGTTAATATAAAGTTCGACTTTTTGCGTATTTCTTATGAAATAATAATTCAATTAGAGCATTATACTATACTATACTTGAGATTAACTTTACATAGGCTTTGTAGATCTGTCTAAGTTCAGTAATCAGATTCAAAAATTATAAATGCCCGTACTCGAGCTGTATTTCAAATAAAATGTCACGTTGTGATGAGTTGCAATGCCTAACTTTAGCTAGATTTTAGAACGACTCGGTGACACTGAAAATGCGTACGTCAGCGATTCTCAACCTGTGGGGCGCGCTCCTTAGGCGCGAGCACACTAGAGGGGAGGCGCGAGAATATCCAAGAGAAAATATTATTTAAAAAAAATTGATTAACTGACTAAAAGGAAAGCACACATACATATAGAAAACAAAATACATTTCGACTTATTTAACAAATACAGTAAAACAACTTACTAAATCAAAAGATACTAAATTAAAAACAAATTTAATAATTATTAGTGACTTCCTTGGGCCTGTCTTGCAGAGTAAAGTTTTTCAAAGGAAGGCTTCACATTAGACATAGCCACTCTCAGTAATGTTTCTATATTTAGCCGAGATCTATATTTTGTCTTCAAAGAAGCCACAGCAGAAAATCCAGTTTCACAAAGGTAAGATGTTGAAAATGGTGATACAAGGCAAAATGCCCTTGTTTTTAATGCAGAAAAACCATCCGCTACTCCAGCCCAAAATTCAAATAGTGATTTATTACTAAATTGTCTTTTGGTTTCGCCACTTGTCGTGAAGTCTATGAATTTTTTCTTCCTCATCAATTGGGAGTCGTATGAAATGGATCCCTAACCCACTCGTAATTTGCTATCTGTTTGTCGTCAGCAATAAAATACTTTTTGCCAGCATAGCTAAATGATTTTCAATGGTTACAAAAACACATTTTACATGCTCTTCGTTTTAGTATAATCATCCACATTTGCAAACATTGTTAGTTTTTTTGCTTTAAATTTCTGCTCCACAATTCCAATTTCCTACAAAAAGCATTAGCTTTACCACTCGTATCCAACATATGTGTATGAAGATTCAAGTTATTTAATTTCTCGAATATGTCGAACAAGTAGCTCAATTTCATCACAAATAAACAGTCGAGAAAATTCTTGGCTTCCGGTCTGTTTTCTTCTTCTAGGAAAATGGCGATTTCTTCTCTTAATTCATAAACACGTTGCAAAAATTTCCTACTTAATAACCATCTTGCCTCGCAATAAAATAGTAACGCTGAACGTACTGAACCCATGCCTTTACTAAGTGCGGAAAAGATTCTAGATTTCAATGGTCTCAATTTTATATAATTTACTACGGTTAAAACCGTAGTTAACACAATATTCAGATCAGGACTCTTTTTTTTTTCGAAGCCAAAGCTTCTCTGCGCATCATGCAATGTGTCCAGACGCACTGAGGCGATTTTTGTTTTACAAGACCTTGATGTATACCTTGGAATCTTCCGGATATTGAAAGAGCACCATCGGTGCATATTCCGACGCAATTTTTCCATTCTATGTTTGCCTCGTTCATAAAATCATTTAAAATAGCAAATAATGCGAGCGCTGTTGTTTGGAGTTCTATTAGTTTGCAGAAAAGTAGTTCTTCTACTACTGACATATTATCACAAAATCGAAAATAGGCAATTAAATGAGCATCTTTATATTATCTGTTGCTTCATCATGCTGTATTGAAAACAGTTTGTCAAGCAATTTAGAGAAAAGCTGACACTGTTCATCTTCAGCTATATCTCCAATTCGACGAGAAACAGTATCATTTGAAAGGGGTATGGACTGCAATTGTTTTCGAAAAATTATCTCCAAACATAGTTTCTACAATCTCAATTGCTGCTGGCAAATTAAGCTTTTCACCAACAGTGTGAGGTTTTTTACATCTGGCTATTTAACATGAAACTTTGTAAGATGCAATTAAAGCTTTTTTATTCACAGACAAAGTTTCTTTAATAAATGATTTTTGCTTTTTATATGATTTTAATTTTAATTCGAAGAATTTTCTGGGTTTATTGACGTACTCACTATGAAGCGTTTCCAAATGTCATTTAAGTTTATTAGGTTTTATGCTGTTTACGGCCAATATTTTTCAGCACATGATAAACAGGAGCCTTTCTTCTTCATTTATTTCAGTACTGGTAAACCCAAAATTTAAGTATTCTTGAGATTATGTTCTTGATTTTATTATCGGAACCACGCTCGTCTGTGTACTTGTTGATGCTTGACTATCGTTTAATACTCGCGTACTTCCGCTTAAAAATTTATCCATGAGTCTGCATAAATCTGCTGCCGTGAATATTCAATATGGTGAATTGCAATTAAAACGAAAACATATATAACATACACATTCACGATAGACTCGATAGCGATATAAGGATCGACTCGAATGAGACTGACTGGAATTGAAACTTATGTTATCGAACATTTTTATTTTTCCTATGAGAAAAAATTTGCTCTGCGCCAGCTCGAGACGGCATCAGTCGTGTTCACCTTCCGCCTGGCAAAATGCCAGGTGTGGTTTCTCGCCAAAGTTGGATCGCTTTTACTCTTGTTTTTGCAGTTAGTTTAAAAACATATCCAAAATACTCAATCTACATTATTGTTGTATACATTTTATTGAAAGCGGGGGCGCGATAAAAATTATGTTTGAAAACTGGGCCGCGAATACTGAAAGGTTGAGAAACGCTGGCGTACGTGGATAAAATGTGTAAACTTGCACATGCAAAAATGAAAGTGCTTCATACAATAGGATATGCAGAAAGGTTAAGAAGTGGAAGTTATCAGTTTTCTTAACTATTAAGGACTACTTTCAGTAGTTCATAACAAAATAAACAATTGTACGACACATGACTTGGGGAGTGAATTATAAAGTTATCAACAGAGTCTCCGGTATTCTTTCAGATATGTATGTCACACAAAAGAATTCACAATTAATTATTTTGATGCTGACATCAGCGCTTTACAATACGAGCTAGTCATTCCTTAATGGAGATGCCTAACTGTGAGCCTTAAGATCAAGCTTTGTTTTCTAAATTTGTTGAATCTGCGTTTGTATTCGGTGGATGCACGGTGAATTTGGTGTTGACTCCAGTTTTATAATGGATTTTATGGTACGACCTAGTGATTTATGTGACTCATAGGCAGAAAAATGTCTTAGTATTCGAGAGATATCGAGTTCTTTTTAGCGTGTTGGTGATTTGCAAACTTGTGCTTTAAAAATAAGTTGATTTAACAAACATTGTGGTATTAAGGTGCAACATTGGGTGCTGTACATTTGCGGGATGAGACTATCTCCATTTTGATTCGTCAATTGACTGCCACTTAGCTTTTACTAGACTTACTTGTAGGTGTTCCCCTTTTAAAATTTGCGCACAGTAGTTTAGACATTGAAACGATTTTGTGGTATCGCACACCCTTTGTATCGAATATATGGCAAGAAAGCTTTCCCTTTACACAGAATATTTTTAGAACTTGTTTAATGGGTCTTAAAAATTCTTTAAAAATAAGCATTTGATATCAATAAAAATTAGTAAAAAAAACCCCTTTGCATCTCACCTTTTTAAAAGTAATTTTTGTGGATTCAGTAGTTCTTAGAATAACCCAACCGTGTGATAAACCGTTCTAAACAAGCTCGGATGATTTAAAAGGCAGTTGAAACTTATTATTTGTCCCCAGTTTAAGAACATTTTTATCGGAGTCGAGAGCGCTACTTTTATATTTAGCTCGCATGCAAAGTTCATGTTTTATGACAAGGAGATAACTTTTTATTTATGGACCTCATTCCAAAGACTCATAAAATGCAGTTCGCCTTAAGGCAGCCGGTTTTTAGTGGCTTTCAGGAGAAAAGTAAAGTAATACATTGAACACAAGG
The DNA here is from genome assembly GCA_963978545.1 of Linyphia triangularis. Taxonomy (NCBI): domain Eukaryota; kingdom Metazoa; phylum Arthropoda; class Arachnida; order Araneae; family Linyphiidae; genus Linyphia; species Linyphia triangularis. Next base: position 63,516,939 of record OZ021728.1, on the reverse strand, counting down.
GCTTGAAAATTTCTAACATTCAATTAAAAATTTTCGAATGAATTTCTTACTTTAAGCGTTGTTCATATGGGGCGTAAAAAGAAAATTAGATATGTACTATATAAGTCATAAATTAAGTGAAGTGAGAAAGTTAGAGTGATGTAAGTCAATTATTATTTATTTTGAGCCACAAAACGGTTTACTCTTAACTCACTAATGTTTGTTTACATGTCCATAATGTGATGCAATCTGGTAGCGAAGTATTGAGGTTGTGACTCAGTTAATTCTTAGTTTTAATTTTAACAATTTACCGCTTCTAGATTGTATAACTTCACTTAAGTCAGAGTTGTTGAAAATTCGACTTACACCACTCTGATTTTAAAACCCTCAATTATGAAGGGAGCAATAAAAGTCAAGATGGTATTTTTTTTTTTTTTTTTTTTTTTTTTTTTTTGAGGGAAAATCCGCTTTCAATTGACAAATTCGTGACAAAATGTACTTTTCTTACTTTCTCAATTGAGCAATAAAATATTATGTTACGTTATAATTTTAGGAAAAAATAGTATGATATTAGAAATTGTGATGTTTTCCCAGGAATATTTCGCATAGAATTGAAATATTAAGGACACAAAACTCGATAGAAAACTAACTAAAATTTTAACATTCTGTTTCGCAAAAGTCAAATTAGAAGGTCAAAAACTACTTTTGTGGAAATTTCCAAAGCCCTATACCTATTTTAAGTAGCTTTCTATAGAGGGCAGATATACAGACAGATAGACTCTTTGTTTTATTATTATTAATTGAAAAATTAATGCAGAAAATATATTTAATACAATTCTTAATTCAACAATAAATTATGTTATATTCTATTAGTAACAAGGAACTACATATTAGTATTATATTATAATGTGTTAGAAATATAGAACGATTTAATTTAATAATACTTTTTATGAGCTAGTTCTCTGACAGTAGTAAAATTAGTGTAAAATTTAGTTTATTAAAAAACGTTACTTTTTAACTTTATTGAATTACATTTACCTTATTTAAAAAAAAAAAAAAAAAAAAAAAAAAAAAAAAAAAAAAAAAAAAGCTTGATTCTAGATTTTGAGATGCTTTTGTTGAAATGCGTCGTATGCAATTAAAATATAATAAAATGGATTTTGAATATAATTCTTTAATCAATCATAAGTTCTGGCATGTTTCATTAATAACAAAGAACCTATATTAGTGTTACATAATAATGTCCTTGAAACATAATGAGATTAGAAAAAATGATGTTTTTTTTCTGAAATAGTTCACTTTCTATTGAAATAGTTGTGTAGAACTATGTTTTATTGAAGAACATCATTTTTTTTTAATGAACTACATTACAACTTGGAAAAATTATATGACCGTTTTTGTATTGTTTTTGCTAAAATATTCCTCACCAATTGAAAAATTAATAACAAAATGGATTTTGATTATAATTCAATCAACCTTAAGTTCTGTTATACTTCATTCGTAACAAAGAATCATATATTAGTGTAACATTGCAATGTTTTTGAATTATAAGATTATATTTCCTGATATTTTTGCAGGAAATATCCCACTTATAGTTAAAATATGAATACTTTGAAAAATATTTTCAGAATAAAAATAGTTATGGTAATCAATAAAAGGATTACTCGTCAAGAGCACAAAGGGTTCATTAATTCGAAAAATGCAATTCCATTATACTTAGCAATGACTGATATTTTATTCACTAACGAGTTCGCTTAAACGTTGCCATGGGACTCGCATCAAAATAGCATTTAGTAATTTGTAACTTCATTTTGGTCTTTATCTTTTGCAAAGCAATTATTTTCGATACCAAAAGAAAAACTCTTTAAAAGGATTGAAAAAGTAATGCTAATGATATTTTCACTTATTCTTAAAATAAATATTTCTTTTTAATTGCATTTATGTGCATCAACTGTTACTCAAATAAATAATACATTAAAATACCCTGTTAGGGTAGTTTTCAGGGGTAAGATGTAATTAAAACTTAATGTTGGAAAAATTATCCAATTTATCAAAATTAATGCATGGAAATATTTTGAATGTAAATTGATTGCTTCTTCGATTTAGAAACCGATATTTCACTATTAAAGGCTTGTCTAGATCAAGTTAACTTACTTACAGTAAAGAAATCAAATTTAATTATCTTTTGCGCTCTTGGGAAGCTTTACACATTCGCTGCCACCAAAATTTATATATCCATCCTCAGAAGCTGAATTTAAAAAAAGTGTTTTAATGATTAAAAACGTTCCTTATATTTTAATAGTAAAACCAGAAAAAAGGAAAAAAAAAACAAGCACTAAAAATATAAAAATAATGCTTCACTAACGTACCTCTAAAACCTCATCGTTCAACCTCCAAATCCGAACTAAAAATAAAGCAGTTTAATTATCATACTCGATCGTCGTCCCAGAGCGTGGCCGGCATGGGATGTAGCGCCATGCTGACGCGCCAGCTCGTCAGTGGCAGCGAATGTGTGAATAAAACAATACAACATTTTGCATCCAGGATTATAACTTTTTATCATCAGATTATTTTTACTGAAAATAAAATTTTCAGTCTCATGAGTAATATTGGACTTCAAAAAGATTCGTAGAAAGGTGGAAATATGATATTACGTGGTAAATGCCAATTCAAGATAGCGTTTTGGTGGGAAAAGAGTTTGATCTTTTGATGCAATATGCTGGATTGCTTTATTAAGCTCCCCAGGAGCGCAAAAGATAATTAAATTCAACTTTTTGTACCGTAATTACGTAAACATGAGATAGACAAGCTTTGATGGAGAAATATCGGTTTCTAAATCGTGATTATTGATGCTTATGGCATATTTTATGCCAATTTTGCTTAGGATAGACAATTAAAAATATCATTATCGCCCCTATATTTAAGCCAGATCATTCCTCTAATCCAAATTTCATGAAGCATGTGTGGGACGCTTTCACGACATTTGTAGAAAGATTTAATATATTGGAAACTTTCAATCACTTGCATACAGTTCGAAAGGTGGGACGAGCAATTCAGCCTCTAGAATTCATCAAGAAACTCGGGTTAAGTATCAAAAAATGGTCCCTAGTAAACAACGATGACAGGGGAGATCATATCTCACATTAAAGGTCAACTCTTTGAGTTGCATGATTTTTAATACGAATGCATCTTTACAACTGCACACTAATGGTACTCTGTTCCTTTTCATACACTCCCACTGAACACTTTGGATTTAAATTTATGACTGTGTTATTTTACTTATAGTTATGTTGCATAAAGATGTCTATTTTGTGTGAATTTGATGTGTTTTGCTGCTTTACTGAGAATTTATTAAGGTATACACTGGTTATCCTTGAATTTTTTACCAGTGTATAAGACATTATTATTCTTTTTTTTCTTTTTGAAAAAAATCCCTCTTTTTTTTAAATAAAAATTTGGTATTTTAAAAGCTACTTATGCAAATAACAGAATTGCTTTTAACCTTACCTTAATATGTAGGTTATATTCTACAATTTCATTAAAAAAAAAAAAAAAAAAAAATAAGGGCATATCTCTGCTAGTTATTTAGAAAAGTTACATTAAAGTTTTTAATATCAAATTTAGAGAAAATAAAGTTGAAGATATATAAGTTTTGTAGTTGATAATTGATAGTTTGCTTTTTTGCAACTTTGATTTTCTCTAAATGTGGTAGATTAAAAACTTAAATGTACCTTTTCTAACCAAACTAGTAGAGATATACTATTATTATTTTTTTAATTAATTTTTTTTAAGTAAATAACCTACATATATTAAGCTAAGGTTAAAAAGTATCCTGTTTTTGCATAGTTAGTTTTAAAAATACGAAATCTTTGTATAAAAAAAAATTAGTAAGATTGATTAGAATTTAACAAATTAGTGATAGGTAAAACTCTCAAGACTTGATATAATGCAACCTTGCCGACAACAAATCTATCTGTAAAATTTCAGTGTTAGTGGATGATGGCAAGTTGGTTTATAAACATTTCAAAGCGATAGAAGCTTACAGAATCACCGATATTATTGATTTGAGAGTTACCATCAATCAAATAAATTACCTTCCTATTCATTAACTTATAGTCGATTCTATTATCAGCGTGTGATTGGTGTTTGAATCTAATTTTAAATATAAAAATCTGCTTATGGCCAATGAACAGCCTGGGTCTTAAGTCCAAGCCCATTACAATTTTTTATTTTTTTATTTGAGTATTATAAAACATCGATACATCAATACAACTGAATCACATCAGCATATATCTCTTTCTACAAGCAGACGCATGCCCAAACAATGCCTTTCCGGCTCATGCCCAAATATTAAGTAAGGACGGACGCCGGACCACACTTTTGACCAATTGAAAACAATACCCTCAGGCTGAAAATTATGATAGTATTTTTTACCAACCTTTAACCTTTGTATATATATATATATATATATATATATATATATATATATATATATATATATATATATATATATATATATATATATATATATATATATATATATATATATATATATATATATATATATATATATATACTAGCTGAATACCCGTGCTGCGCTACGAAATTTTACCATTAGCATTTTAGCGATCAAAAGACATTCACGTATACTACATTTCAGACGTTTGCACCCATTTCGATCCCGACAAATTGATTTATCAAAATAGAAACTTTCCTTTGTTGACAATTTTAACGAAATTTATAATTGTGAATACTATATTGGAAAGAGGCATTTGAATATCCCTCGTTTAGAACGTTTAATTCCCTTCGGACCCTTTTAATTACGTAATCGAGATTGCAATAGTTTATTGTGTTTATGTTTGCTCTTTGTTCTAAATTTCGAAGTAGTAGCTGTATTGGAATTGAGACATTAAAATAATCCTCATAGAGTTTCAATGTTGCGTCGACTTTTCATCCCTTAAAAATTCATTTATCGATATTGGAATGACTTATTTTTTTTTAAATTTGCCCTTTTAACATTTCCACCAAATATCAGAATTATGACTACATTGGAAGAGGAACATTCGGATATCCCTCGTTTGGAGCATTTAACCCCTTTTCGACTCCATAAAGTAGGTTAATCGAGAACGGAATAGCTTACTTTTTCTATGTTTATATTTTTTGAGATTTGTACCAATTTTCAAAGTTGTGACCAAATGGGAAGTGGGACATTCGAATATCTCTCGTTTGGAACGTTTAACGCCTTTCCCAACCCTTAAGTGGGTTAATCGAGATCGGAATGGCTTACTTTTCTATGTTTATCTTGATTGCCATTCATACCAATTTTAAGAATTGTGACTATATGGGGAGTGGGATATTCGAGTTTGGAACGTTTAACTCCTTTTCCACCCCTTAAAGTGGGTTAATCGAGATCGGAGTAGCTTACTTTTTCTATTTTTACCATTGTTGATATTTGTGCCGATTTTCAGAGTTGTGACCAAATAGGAAGGGGGATATTCGAATGTCACCCGTTTGGTACGTTTAACCCCTTTTCGACCCCTTAAAGTGGGTTAATCGAGATCGGAGTAGCTTACTTTTTCTATTTTTACCATTGTTGATATTTGCGCCGATTTTCAGAGTTGTGACCAAATGGGAAGTGGGATATTCGAATGCCCCTCGTTTGTAACGTTTAACCCCTTTTCGACCCCTTAAAGTGGGTTAATCGACATCGGAATAGCTTACTTTTTCTGTTTTTACCATTGTTGATATTTGTGCCGATTGTCAGAGTTGTGACTATGTGGGAAGTGGGAGAATTAGTGATGAGTGAGTGAATGCTTTGCCTTATATATATATATATATATATATATATATAAGACAATTTAACATTGCCGGTAGAGGGGGTACTGAATCAAATTTCATTTAACATTCATCTTCTTTTTCCAATAATAATGCTTTTAAAATAATTTGTAATATTGCTTTAAGTTTTTTATTATTTATGCGCTAATGTTTAACCGCAGGATGACTTGAAAGGTACTGCTGACGATATTTTTACTTATATTTTTTCGATGAATCAGTTTGATACATAAATTCCTTGGAAAACAAGTGGTATTCGAGCAATAAATAGTTAAACGCGGTTGAGTTGCACTGCTCAAAACACAAGGATATTAGTTTTTTTGTTTTCTGACAGAAACTGTAGTAGTATATTAACATATGAGCTGAAAAAAAGTTATAGAGTCCTCATCTCATAATAATTATAATTTTTTTATTTGATAACCAACATAATATAATGATTACATCTTTTACTACCAATAATTTAGAAATATTAAAATCTGGCAAATTTAAAATTGGGAAGGGGAGGATTTTTCAAATTAGGGGGGGGGGGTGCGTCATGAATCTTTGGAGAGATCGCCACCCCTGCCGTAAGCAGCACTAAATCGTGAAACTAAGCACCAAATGTTGGTTGCAGCTAAATGGTAACCAATTTTGGTGCAAGGTGGAACAAAATTTTTATCAGTGAAGCGAATAGAATATGTGCTTTGTGTAATAATGGACATTTAACCCACTGACGGTCATGGGAATGGGCGAAATTCCCCAGTGGTTTTCCCTGCAGTAATTTTTAAATTATATTTCTAATTCAAATAAATATTTTTTTAAAATTATTTTTTATTTATTTTGTTTTAGATAGGTTATAGACTATCATCCTAATAAAAATATATAAAAAATATTTTATTTTAAATTTTAATTATAAATTTAAAAATGTTGTGTATTGCTAGAAAAACTGGGAAACCTATGACGTATATATACGTGCATGACTGTCAATGGGTTAAGCGAGTGAATCGAGCCTGTATTTGAGTTTCAATGAGCCTTTCAGCTAGCAAAGCATGTCTGGCACCCGAATCGTCAAAAGTTAGGCCTCGCAATTAGTTAATTATACACAGACACAAAATAAGAAACCTAAGTAAGAAATCCGTAAAAACTGAGCGGTAAAATGCATAGCTTTTTTTTATAAACCATACTTTTTTATATTTCGACATTTGAAATTCTGATAGTTATTACTTCACTACCTACAGATATTAATTTCGACTAAAATTACTAGCTTCCAAATGCATGAAGGACAGTGATTTTTTCTTCTAAATGTAGAAATAGTTGACCTCGTTAATAATTTATATTTATGAAACGACTACACAAAGTTTTCCTCGTAATTAGCATACCTACTTTTTTTAATTGTAGGAAATTAGTGTAGAATGTTCCATAGGGGAGGTTCCCGGAATGCAGATAGCTACTAAGTAACTTTTTCAGAAGGACATTGGGGACATTGTTAAGTGCATTCTTTTTCGATAGGTTGCTAAACATTTTTTACAGTAAGGTCATATTCAGATGGTTAAGTGTGTGATAGTCAAATAAGTAATTTTTATTCAGTTTTTCATATATATTTGGTAAAAAATCGGTCAATAACCAAAATAAATTTGTACTTATAATAAGCTTAAAAAGGTTTTTTTATGTACCTATATTACGAGTTAAAAATAAGAAAAGGCACCCAATTATATAATTAAATTTTTTTACCGATTAGTAGGAGTAATTTGAAAACTTGAGCCAAAACAAAATAAATATGAAAATTATTTTTACCTAAGGATGGGGAACATAGGCGTAACGAGGGGGGTTGAGAAATATTAACCCATTGAGTTGAGAAAAATTAAGCAAATTTACTATGTTTTCTCCTCAACCAACTCTTTGTTGATTATTATTCAAAGTATCTATTAAATTTCCTTTCTAGTAATTATTCAGTGTTTTACTAAGGTAATCAAAAGCTAAAGGGAAAGACTAATGCATCATATAACGCCTTGCAAAGTGTATGCTGTTTGCAGACAACTATACGCGTTACACAGGCTGGAGAAATGGATTCTCCATTGAGGGAAACATAAGTCATGAGTGGACATAACGCTGTATAGTAAACACTAAACAATAACTGAATGTAAATTAGGGGAGTGGAACATCGTACAACTTTCGATTCATTCGATTGTCAGTATGGTCGATTTCGATTGGTCAGTACATTTAAATGTGACGCGGAATAGTGTTACTGCTATTTTCATTTATTTGAAAAAATTGCCAGTTTATTGATATTTTTGGCGATAATTCTTACATGGGGGAAAAAAAAAACATAATTAAAATGGCGAATGGGACAATATGCTTTTCGATAATTCTTACAATATCATTTCTTGTTAGCGAAACAGAGAGGAGAAGAAAAAACTGTCGTTGATGAGCGATCCTCAATGAAAGAGAATTCTATGTTGAATACGTTCGTTTTTCATCTTTTTACACCTTTATAGCATTTTTATGAGAAATTCGGAGGTGGGGATATTTTGAACATCTTAGGAAGCATTATCATTGAGATATTGATCAAAATCGTTAGAGCCGCTTTTTAGTAATTGCTAAGAAACGTGATTTTTTTCATGTTTGGCGCATGTGCAATATTGACGAAAACCTTAATGACAGGTTCTATGGCCCCCACTAACCTGTGCTTCAAATTTGAACATCGCTAATCAAATCGTTCGGGAGCTATGCTGACCACGAACACAAAGACACACGAGCAGAAATTTTTCTATACCACTTTTTTTAGTCAGGATGTTCCAAAACGTGGAGAAATGCAAAAAATTAGAAACTTTTTTTACCGAAAACAATACTTTCATTACCCTGTGTTAACTTACGTGTGATTGAAAGTAATTAAAATGAAAGCAGGTAACAAAACGCAGCACTAAAAGTGTGACACTATTTTGATTTTGCAAAAGAAGAAAAGATGAAAAATGTGGTGAAATTACTCTTCCAAGTTGAGAAAGAATCCCCATATAGCGTAGATGATGAAGGAGAAAAAATTAGAATTTTATCCGCAGATTGACATGAATGATGTTGATATCATAATGTATATAAAAAAAAAATGCAATATAAGCATTAAGAGACACATTTTATTTAGAAAATAATATATTTAAATGTTTATGGAAGTTTCTTTAAGGTTTTTTTTTTGCGGTGCAATGATGAAATATTTCGAGGGAATTACGCCACTGATCATATTTTGTTTACTGCGCCTGGAAAAGTTTCTGCGAAAATATTGCATTCATGTCTTTTACAATTATATAAGATCCTTTAAATTTCCATGTATTTAAGAACATTTTCCTGTTCTTTTTTTTTTCCTTTATCCCTCCCTTCCCTTCTTTTTCTTCTTCTTCGAAGGGGGAAAAAATATTTAAGACGGGTTAACTATCCCGTAGATTTGGGAAATGATTTGAAAACTTTTTCAATAATATATATATATATATATATTACTTTCTCTATCCCCACCCCTACTCCTCGCCTTTTTTTTTTTTTTTTTTTTTTCAATGGTGTAGCAAGTCCATGTTTTTCGAAATTAAACCCCCTCCATTCATCAACTTTAGTTACGCCTATGATGGGAACATCGTATAATTTTCAGTTATTCTATAACAATGGTCACTGCATTGAAATGATAAATGGATTGGCATAATTTTTAGTTTTCGTTTTCGTATTTTCACTCAATTAAAAAAGAAGGTGTCAAATGGACGATATTAATTTATACGTATTAATCAAAAGTATTCGCCAATTTGGGATCGAGGTAACATTTTTGGCGACAAAAGTAGTTGTCAGTTTCTAGTTTGGGCTGAAAAAATTGACACCGAACAGGCAGACAAAAGAAAAGACTTTGTATAGAATCAATAAAAATTGCCCAGAAGTGGCTATTACAATTACAGATTTTATTTTAGAAGAATAATATAAATTTAATTAGATGCGGTTAGATCAGTTTTTTTGTGTAGAAACGATTTTCCTTGTTGATTGCTTTTTCAACATTTTATATTTTACCCATTTTTACAGAACTTTCGGTGTTAAGGCTGTTGAGAATACCTACAAAGGCATAGCCAGAACAATTCGAAACAAAACCGTTACATTCATTTTTATTTTTGACAATTTCTGAAAGACCTAAAACTTTCAATTTTACACAACTTCTGCGCATGGGTAAATTCTACAAAATATTTCCTGTCGCATCCCCTGGGGACCGCAGACTGACAAAACACATTTGAACATCCTAGCATGAACCGTTCTAAAGTTATGCTGTTTACAGATACAGATCTATTTCCAAAAACCTCTTTTCAGACTGAGCTCTTTCCAAAAGTTGAAAATACCCAAAATATCGCTTGATATCGCTTTTTGACCTCAATGCAAAGCTTTTATCATTTAAAATAATTCAGCGTATATTTAAAAGTAAAAGCACGTTTTTCATAAATTTACGGAAACTAAAATCTGAACATGTTTCTTTTAATTACATGTTGATTGAATAAATCAGTGTTGCAACTTACTAAAAATTATAAAGTGGACACTTAGTTACCCCTTTTTTTATTCCGTTTATGTAAGTGCTCCCTGATTATTTAAAGTTTTTTTTTTACATAATATTCAGAATAAATATTTAAAAGTTGAAGAATATCGTGGGCGCTTCTGAAACTAAGGGTAGATTTCAGTCCCTGTGATTTTACTGGCTTAATATTCATTCCTTTAAATGAGAAATTTGGTATTAAGCAGAAAAAAGTTAACATTTAATGTTTTCAGTATATATATTTTACATATTTATTTTTTTAAAAATCCAAAGTATGGGAAATGTAACCTCAATGGAATTTCCTCACAGCTGTTTTTTTAGTGTTAACTAAAGAAATAAACCTGATTAATAATATATTTGTGGAAAAATTTGGGTTAAACATTTACTTATTATATAAATGACTAGCTGCGTGGCCCGTCGTTGACGGATAAACTCAGTTTTTGGTACTAAATAAAAGTAATATAAAAGTTTAATAAATGGAAAGTTTACAAAGCATGCTGTAGTAATATGTATAAGTATATATATGTAAAAATAAGTCATTTGCGTTTTTCAAAACAAACCAAACGAAGATTGTCATTCAGTTGCCATTCAGGAAATACTAAATTGTGTCTGCTTAAAAACACCATAAAAAATTATTTCGAAAATTTTAAAACTCAATTAAAATTAAAAATATATCGCCTATTTTACTCCTGGTCGTTTAATTAAGCGATATACCAAATTTCATCCTAATCCGTTAGGTAGTTTTTACGTGAAACGGTCCCCACAAATCCGTGTGACAGAAAGTCAGTTTTATTTATATAGATTAGCTAATCACAAATAAATATGAATTTTTATTCATTTTACCACTTTATTTTAAGCACGTAAATTGTCTCTGAGGTGCTGAGGTGATCTCCATGGAATATCTTTTACTTGATTAAAATTCTACTATAAAAATTTCAACTTAACTAGACATCACTTAGACGGTAGATCGTCACAGTGCTCATAGGTATTTAATCCATTTTGGCGGAGTGAAGACATAATTCTCGCCAAACCTTATAGCCTTTTGTTCTCTATAGGGTTGTGGTTTGGCGAACATTATGCTTTCACGCCGCCAAAATAGATTAAATACCTATGAGCACTGTGACGATCTACCGTCTAAGTGATGTCTAGTTAAGTTGAAGTTTAGTATAGAAAGCAGCACAGTCTTCTTTATTGGAACTGAAGTGAAGCTCAAGTCAACCATTTTGTCTGGTGATGTTGTTGGATATGCATAGTTTTATTTTGTTTGGGTAAAAGCTCTCCAATCCTCAAAAATCAGGTGTGTTCTTTTGTTCTTCTGACCACCATATGTTCAGTAATCTTATTTCTTATAATGTTAAACGTACTTCTGCAGTTAACTTTTATCAAATAGCAATTTTTCCCCCTCTAAAATCAAAGCCTGTGTATCCTTAGTTTTTTAGGTTAGGTTTTAAGTAGGGTAATCTACTTATTTTTAACCTCCATGGAAGTAATCTCCATGGATAGTGTTAAGCACGGAAGTTACAATTAACCATAGAGGTTACTGAAAGTTATGTGTCTATGATATTATAAGCAATAATTACTTAAAGATTTAAAAGCTATTTTAAAGATTGTTTTTACTGGGTTTGGATTTAACAATTACTGTTAAATTTTAATCTTTGGTAAACTTTTTTGCTAATTGGTCAATGCATGCATAATTCTATTGCAAGATTTTTAGACAGCCCAGGGTGGTGTGTATGTGTGGGGGGAGGGGGTTAAGAAGCCATGACGTGCTCCAAGATGAAAAACGTTACGCTGAAATTTAACGTTGTAAAAATTAAAGGTCCATTTATCTTCTACAATATGTTAAATCGCAATGTTCATCTTTTCATTTTGGAGCTAGCCATGGCACCTTCCTCCCTCACTCCGGGTCCGTGCCTGTTTATTATAGTTGGGCCTAAGCTTACCTAAAATTATTGATTTAATTCATTCATTACAGTTTGAAATGGCTTTAAGAAAAAATGAGGAGAAGATATCTTAGTTCTACCAAAAGTACTAATAAAAATAAGAAAAAACTTAGTAAAATAGCAGAAGCTCATAGAGAAAAGTTACGATGGTTGAATAGAGAGTCTGAATAAAAAAGGAAGGATAGAATTAAAGAAGAGTCTTCGTTATATGAAGAACATACCAGTAATTTATGGTCTTCAGACAGCAATATAGAAGAAAGGCCTAAATAATACACAACATACTTTTATTCGTGCGAAATTTTGCGCAACAAAAAATACTATGAAGCATTACGTTGGCGTTATTCAATCTTCTGTTGGACAAGATTATACAATTAAGTTTTCAGGGAAATCTGGACGAGATATATTTGTGTTCCTACCAAACTTAACACTTGTCATTAATGGGATGTTTTTACGGCTGATATAAAAGATAATCTTTCAAAATTGCAGCAATCAATACTCAACATAAAAAGGTCATTATAGGCAAAAAACAAAATTATTTGAGCTAAACTTTCTATATTATCATTTAAAGTGTCACTTCGAACTTCTATTGCTGCAAATGTAATCTCCACGTCCGGCAAAATTAGAAAACTGTTTTTTTTTATAAAAAATATTTTTCCTTTACCGTTTTTTGAAGTACTAAATGTATTAGCTTTGTTAATAAAATTCTAAGAATAAAATTTAAATTTTGTTATCTATTTTTTACTTTTACGTTTTTTTACCTCCTCAAATTTCCTTTAATTTCAGAATCGTCCATAGCTTATGACCGGTGATTTAACAGTGACTTCTGTATTTGAAATCCACTTAGCCTTCAATGTTTCTACATTGAACGGCGTGTAAAGAGTTAGGTTATAGCTCTGGTATCATTGCTTCGTTATCTTAACGAGTTTAAAAAGTGCATAAATGTAGATAGTTCTTCATTGTTTTGGTAAGGTATTGTCAACATGTATTCCTTGCTCAAGGAAAACAATCTTAACTTAAACAACAACTCTACTATAATTCACATTATTTTGAAGTTACTTTACAAAATTTTATTCCAGCAGGTTTGAACCATTTTGATTGATTTCTTTAAAGAGGAAGTCCAAGTAAGGACTTCCCCTATACTCGCTATGTTACAATCTTCTAGCCCAGTACATTTAGAAATTACTTTCTACAAAACCTTGAAATTTGGTGAGTAGGTGCTAGAGCTCAGAAATATCGATCAAAATAAATATTGATACGATATCGCTGCATAGAAAAAAATATTGATAAAACATCGATATATCGATACATGATTTTTTTTTTTTAAATTTGATTTTTAATTTTGCCAGAAACAAAGGTTTTCGGAGCAGATTTTTACTTTTTATGATTGCTTTTTTGTAAGGTGACTGCTTTTTCAACTGAAATGGATCTATTACAAAAAAAGTTGTATTTTTGCTTAATGGTGCAGTGATTTTAAGAAAAATTTAGATAATTTTCAATAGCTCTTAAGTGTATGGAAAATATTGAATATTGGTGCCATTTTAACTGTCTCTCAGCTAAGTTCAAACTTTAGTTTTGAAGTTTTTGAAAAAGGAAAAAAGAAAATCGAAAAAAAAACACATGGAATTACAAAACGATAATCAAAAAACTAAAAACGTTTGAAAATATCGATATATCGGTGAAATTTATCGATATTTTTTTAGAAATATCGATAAAAATATCATTGTATCGATATATCGCCAACCTCTAGTAGGTGCATATCACTTAAAATGATCACTTAATCAAATGACATCAATTAAAAACTCGAAAATAGTGCCTAATATGTTTTATTTTATATTCGAAATCCTTACGTCAATGCCTATGCAGTGGCTCCTCCTGGTTTTGTCTTTTGCTATTTTAATTTTCATTTATAATAGATAAGACATCAAATTAAAATCCTTTATGACATTTCATTAGGTGATTTTTTCATGTACCTACTCACGAAATTTCAAGGTTTTATAGAAAGTAGTTTCTAAATGCACTGGGCTAGAAGATTGTAACATAGCGAGTATAGGGAATGATCCTTACTAGGACTTCCTTGTAAAGGACTCCTGTCACGCTTCCCTAATTTACATTTCTAATAAATTGGGAATACATTTTTTTTTTTCGTTTCGTCAGTGTTATGGATTTTTATTCAACAACTTCAAAAATTACTCTCATCTAAATTTGTAATGTTTACCGAGCAAATGAAACATTTTTCAGACAAAAGAGTTAAAGCAAATTGGTGCCTAGAGTGACTCGAAACCTTCTCATCTAAGAAGATTGAGATAGGTGGATAGCAGATATAAATAGAATATTTGAATAAACAAATATTCGCTATTTTATCAAATTTGGTGATATTTTGGCACTAATAAATTGTGAATAATATAACCCATAAAAAGTTTTTAATATAAATCTTTTATATGTATTGTCAATTTTTATATTCATTAACAAAGCGCCTTTTCGGTTGCCAGTCAGTGCTTGGTGTTGGCATCTAATTTTAATTATTAAAGACATCTCTATCAGCAAAATATGCGGTAACCTACTGTTCATAATTTATTCATTAAAAGTGAATATCAATTTATGCACTCACATCCTAATATCGATAATTTATTCTGATTAAATCAATTTTCTCCTTTATTTACAATTTTGCTACAGGAAAGAGTTTCTTCAATGTTCTGTTAAATGCTATTTCATCGCGATTCGATGACGGCAAGTTAGTTTATTCGTATTCTGTAAAAGCGACCTTTTCGTGACAGTGACAGCAGCCAAAATTTCATAGAATGTATTTTATCGACATCGAATCTACCTGTCAAGTTTCAGTCCAAATGGATGACTGCAAGGGGGTTAGTTAGACCTCCTTATATTTGCACGCCATCGACGTACCCAACCACTTACAAAATTGAAGTTCATATAAAGGATTTAAAAATATCTCCGAATTGACTAGGATGGCGGCAGTTTGGAAAGTAATAATAGTTATAAATTTCTTGTTTTGGCTAAGAATTTTGATTTCAAACAGACAGACATAATCCCTAATATAGCCTTATCTAAGCATAAGTATATAAATTTGAAACAATTTTGAAATAATTAAATACGTTGATTTGAAATAAAAATATTCTATGACGGCAGAAAAAATTAAAACTGAAAGTTTTCTATTTTATAGCTCATGTTGCAATTTACTTTCGTTAGGGTCATTTGGGTGGTTAAAAAAAAAAAAAAATCTCATTAGGGTGGTTTGAAAATATATATATATATTTCTTACTAGGGGACTCCACCCCCTACTCGCTAACGCTCGCCAACCCCCTGGATTCCTATGCAATCCCCTTGGCTCGCTCCGCTCGTTTTAAAGTGAGGCATTTAAAATTTGCCCTAGAAAAAAGTTTTTTCTGCTGCATAATCAATAAAATCCTTGAAAAGTGATGTTGTGCCATGAAACTGAAAACGTTGGATTATTTGTGATAAACTACGATACTTTGGACGTCATTATCTTACTACTTGTCGAGACGCGTTAAGCAGGGACAGTTTGGCAACGTAGCAGAACGTTTTTGGAAAACAATAAAAATAAACACTCTTGTACATATATTTTAAAAAGATAAGTTATTTCAGAAAGCAATTTAAATTTATGGACTGGTTTTGTATGAAAAGCCAAAATAATTAAAGTTGCACATCGAAATTTCTTAACTAAGCAATATTAGCAATCATATGTTTGCATAATCCTTATAGAAATACTTAAAAAATAACAGAATCAAATTGTTTAGCCGCAATACTGAAGTATTTACTCAATCGGTGTGAATGTGAGTATGGAAACCTTAATATTCTTAAAGGAAATTCCATGCTCAGTTTTTATAGCCATGTATCAGGAAAACGTTCATAATAAATATGCTGTGGTTATTTGCCGAATCCGAACAAATCTGGCTTGTTTTAATTGTATAAGAAAGAGAATTCCCGGAATTCTAATCCAACAGAAATGTACACAACTTGCATCATTGTAACTATTAAATCAATACGTTTTAAATAGGCAATAATTTGTTTTGTTTTGTTTTTTGGAACTACCGACTGTCTATTTCTGCCACTTTTAAAGTGCTTAACACAGCCAAACACGTCTCGTAATTTTGAGCATCTAAAGAATACGATATCGAAATCTTCTAGTGTAAACCCCTCTCTCGGACCCCACCACACCAACGATAGAACATTGCGGCCACGTGCACCAGCCCCCCATTAGGTACACACCGATATTTGGCGGACGGAGGCCCGAACCCACAACCCTCCGGTTACGAGCTCGATACTCTACCTCATGGCTATCGGTGCCTTTTGGCAATAATTTGTTTCTGTAGACTGTAAAGCTTGGCGTCCACTATAGTTGAGCAGTGCAGAGCAGAGCGGAGTGGATTAGAGCCAAATTACAAGTCTGTCAATGTCCATTGTAGCACGAGCCTCGTGCTACAGTAGACGTTGGCAGCCTTGTAATTGGCTCTAGTCCACTCCGCTCTGCACTGCTCAACTATAGTGGACGCCAAGCTTTATAAGAAAAAAAAAATATAGCGAATCCAAGTTGTTTAATGTTGCCAGTTGTATTAGTCAAATTTCGAAAGATATATTGTGATTGGCTGAATTGCTGAATTTGGAAATTCGTGCATAAAATACATTTAGAAGATTTGTGATTGGATGTTCGAAGTCGTTGCCATTCTGCTAACAGAAATACAACCGAATTTGGGCGGCACGCAAGAGAATTATATATATAGATTTTTGAAACGCATGAGGTGAAAAAAGTTATTGCATATTTTGAAAAGAAAAACTAAAAAAATTTTGAAAAAAAAAAATATCTTCCGATCGCGCCTTCACCTCAAAGTTAGGAAAAATTACCAAAAATAACTATTTTTTCTAAATTCTTTTAAATTTCTAAACGTTATGTATTTGAAAGGCAATTGTTTGCAATGTGTAGTGAAAGGTTGGTATAACACTGGAAAACACTATTCTATGCATTTTTAAAGCATATAGTAATAATTAAAAATGTTCAAAAGTAAAAAATTTTGTAAAAAAAAAAAAAAAAAAAATATTTTTCTGTAAAATGGATACTAACGTTATTCCTTGCATTTTTTTAAAATGCTTTTATTCATCTGGATCACTTTTTTTCTCGAACCTTCTATCCCAGTGATGCACTTGGAAGGACATTTTTGTACAAAAGTCGAGGATTATGAATCTTAAAAAAAAACAAAAAAACCAAGGTATTTGACCTAAAACCTAACGTCTTTAGCGTCAGCGCCACCCACTTTTTGTCTTCTCTCTCTACACAAGCGTTCCACAGCTTGTGAGTGACAAGAAAACGAGTTGAAGTCTGATTTCAGTAGTCCCAAGTAGCACAGAAACACTGGCCAATTTTCTAGACATAGACCATTCCCGATGCGGAACGTTGCGAAATCGGTCGTTGGAAATAATAATATCCAGTCTCACCCAATTATTGATAAAATATAGAAGAGATTTTGAAATGATGATGCATAGTTTTAAAATTGGAATATTGTATTTATGTGAAACAAAACTATGTGGCGGTTTTGACATGTTTGTTTGTTGAAAAATCATGTATTTTTGAACTATGGTTGGCTAGAATTAGCCAATCTTTCAGTCTTCCCCTGTTTCCTCCACTACGGCTGTGCTACGATGCTCCAGTCTTTACTATCAAAAGCTAGTTTGTTACTTTCCAGTCCTATTACAAGCATTCCAATTAATTATGTCCACGCAATCAATGGCAATAAAGTTAAGTTTGGTTGCATTGAAATGACTGATTGTCTTTCTCTAGAAAAGTTCTCGAAATTTCATAACCCGACAACCCAGTTCTCTTACATATCTCCTTTCGTACAGAATCATTGCCGAATTTTTTTTGGGGGGGATGAGGGAAGGAAGCATTTCGTTCAGTAACCGAGTTTAAAACTTCCAGTAAATATTCAGGAAGATATCGAGACAGTCGAATTGCCTCATATATGATCTTAGATCCTTCAGAAAATTTACTTTTTTTTTCATTCGAAATCAATATAGTATGTAGAAATTTAAAATAAAGAAAACCACTTGCTTGAGTTCATCCGATGGTTTACATTCACCCATATACTGTCTAAGTACTTTGTTTCCTGTTGTTAGCCATCTGGAGTATGAAAGAGGATTGGTTTTGAGAGCTTCCAAGTCATTGGTCTGATCTAATCGCTGCCAAACCTATCCTGGTCTTCCAACGTGCAGTTTGATTTGTCAGATTATTTCCAGTCAGTATTAATGGCAGTCCCAATCACAGCCATATGCGCTATGATCCAATGATTAAGCAAGTAAGTTTATGAGCTTCAAAGGCAGAGAAGGCGCCACTAGAAAGGCCACCCAGATTGAAACCCGCCAAAACACAGTTTTTATCAATGTTTCAAAGGTTATGCGCGAACAATTATCATTGAATAATTACTTATATGATTTTTTTCCAAGTTCTATCTACTTCATTCCGCACAATACAAACTAATGTACCTCGATAATTTAGTGATGGTGTATTTTACAAATTGATGGAAAAAAGGTATTTTTTTGTATTTATTCAAAACTTTGGTGTGAAGGCTTGAAGTAAATAAAATAATTTTCACAAAAATATGTAAGAAATAACGTTAGTATCCATTTTATAGAAAAATCATATTTTTTAAACGAATGAAAAAAAAATATTTTTGAATATTTTTACTTATTAATGTGTGTTTTAAAAATGCATAGAATAGTGTTTTCCTGTGTTATACCACCTTTTCACTAAACATTGCAAACAATTGTTTTTCAAATATACCTCATGCGTTTCAAAAATATTATTATTTTATTTTTTTTTCGAACCACATTACTGTTCATACAACCCTTCTTAAAACATTTATACAATTCCTCTTCATCTATTCATTTCCAATTTCATTAGCATTGATTTAAACTTATTAAAGTCTAGTGTGACAGACACCATAGGGATTTTAAATTTTTCTGTAAAAGAAATACTTAAAAGTAATCATCTGCCAAGTTTTTGGGAGTCTGATGAACGTTAAAATAAAAATTAAGAATGGTTACAAGAGCTTTTGTTGTTTACTGATCTAGGTGCAGATAACTCTAAATATCTTTCTTACAGATAGCTAAAGTATCTTATAGCACCCAATTATTGTAAGTAGAGTGATTTTTTACGGCCGTTTTAAGGAAAACTCGATACATTTTTGCTCACCTCTTTCAAAAACACAGTCGGCCATTTTTTATTTTTTTATTTTTGTAGAATCGCTCCAATACAAATTCGTATGATAAGGAGACTTTTAATGTTATTTATTAATGCAAAACATTAGGTTTTTTGCAGATATTTTCCTTTTTAAATAAAGTAACAAGTATGGTAAATTATTCGAACATAAGTTAAAAATATTATTAAAATGTTATTACTATATATTTCTTGACTAAAATTGTAACATGAAGTTAAAGAAATACTTGCGATTTGATTCAGAGCAAAGTATTTACGTGGAATACATTGGAATGTGATAAGTATTATTTTAAATATATTGAAAAAGAAAATGAAACAAGAAATTAAATTTTTTTTCTTAAACTTAAGTATATATTTGTATAAAATATATTTATCTTTAGTTCATTATTGACAAAAACTGACTCTCCAATGGTTCTAGAACTGCCTCCAAGCACATCATATATGATATATCATAGAGAGTAGTAATAAAGTTCTCAGCAAATCTGGCCAAAAGACGACGCTATCAAATACATCACAGCCACACATAAATAATACACGCAGTCTATATCTTACCATCAAGGTCAAGACCATTTATATTGCCCTAATTGAAAATAATCTTCTACGAGCCTGATGGATAATTCCCCAGGGTTAGAGGTATCTTTCTTGGTGCATTCACTTCTCAGGGATACAAGAGACTATATTCTGTAGTATTTTTAACTCCAGATCTTGAGGAATATTCTAGATTCAAAAATTCTCTTCTATGATATTTCAAGGCGCATATGCCGCCATTTTATTTCCCATAGGTGCACATTTTCATAGTAGCACGAATGTTTTGGATTATGAAATATCTCAGAGGAATGCTGAAAAAAACAAAACATTCCCAATATTGTTGTTTCACAGACCTTCATAGAAAGCTTTGAATTGTAATGTTGGGTTTTGACTGAATAGGAAAAATATTTTGGATTATTCAGGATTGCTAAGAAAAATAGAAGAGACTGGTTCAAAAATTGTTTTATCCCTGTCCATGGGTTATTCAAACGGAATGTGAATGTACAGACAAGGAAATGAAATGGTGTCTAAAGTTGTGGTTCCAGCCTTAGGTTTTTTTCTTTAAATTTTACCACAATTCTTCGCTTTTATTATATTTCAGAAACCAGGCTAGTGTAAGTTGAACACTTTACTCTCTGTTGACGCTAGAGTATGGCTGCATGGCATATTTAGAAAATCGTACTTTAAAAGACTTAAATTTTATTGCTTCAAAAATTAATACATATGAATGACAATCACTTAAATGGAGATAGAGATTTTTAGAAAGGCAAATTTTTATGTGCTTATATAGAGCTTATTTTATCATGTAAAGAAGTGGATAGAAAAAGGAGGAGGGAGGGCGGTTGGGTCAAGGACAGTTGTTAAAAAGCATGGTCCCTGCGTTAAGAAAAATGTATCATGCAAATTGGATCCAATAAGGTTTAACAGTAAAGGATGGAATCACAAAAAAGATAACATTAATAAAATATTCCAGTTCAGAAGAGACTGAAATAATCTATAAGATAACAAAGTGACATTTCAAGTTTAGAAAACAAAAATAAAAGTTTGTAAAGAAGCCCGCAAGTTTTTTTTGTATTCTGAAATGTTAAAAGAAATGGGAGACAAAATTATGATCTGTGATCGTTGATAGATAGCAATATAATATAATTCCAGATTATAAAAGAATGATCAACATTTTAAATACATTATTTACAGGTATTTTTTACACTATTTTATCTTTTGGTTCCAGTGATGTTATAATAGTGATTTTGAAGTTATAAATTTTACCAGGAGGACATGATGAGTTTTTTAAGAGCATCAAACCTTTTAGGCTCCCCTTGTGTCCAATAAAATTTCTCTTAAAATTCTCGTTGAATGAGCCGACCAACTTCGGGAAGTGTTAGTGCTATATTAAAAAAAAATATTTTATGATTTTGGAGCAAGCAAATTGATTACAAAGTGGAAAATATTGAACCGCTATTTTGAAATCTTAATTAAAGGTAGAAGAGTTAACTTTTTTGACACAGATTTTGGATGCACAGTTTGGCTTCAGAAAGGGAAAAATGTGCACATTTAATCTTTTGCAGTTTTATGAAGGAAATAAACAATTGAAACAACATGGATGTGGGAGTAGACGATCAGAGAAGGGACGCTTGTTGAGTGTAGAATCCAGCTTTAATGAATCCTTACTGCCTCTTATCTCATACTACATTAGGCATAAGCGCCTTTCTTACGTATATTCACATCGAGAATGTTCAGTGATCTGTCTCTCTAATCAGAATGAGGAATACCTCCCTCTAACACGTGAGCCGGAAACACTAGCGAATAATTACGACCACATTAAGAGCATTTTGCTGAGACGATACCGACTTAGCCCAGAACAGTTCAGAATACAATTCTCCTTCCATAAAAAAGAACAATGTCAGACATGGAGAGACTTTGCGTTTGAACTAAACAATTATCTGACCGAATGGTTGAGTGGGCTTGATGTCACAACATTTGAAGATTTAAAAGAATTAATGCTAGTAGATCAAATAAAAAGAAAATTACCCAAAGAAATTCGAGAACACTTCATGGACGAACTTCCGAAAATAAAAAATAGGGAAATTTTGGTCAACAAACTCGATGACTTTGATTCAACTAGAAATAATTTTAAAAAGAATACGGTATTTCGCGAAAATAAATATGAAGAAAAAAACAGGAAGCACTGGCAGTCTAGAGAAAATATACAGGAACGTCCATTCATTCGTGCTCAAACCAATACTAACCATTTTTGTAAGGAAAGAAATAATGGTATTGTTGATAATACAGAGTGGCCTAATGAATATAACCAGTTTGAAATTAAAAATCAAGGTATTAAATGCTTTAATTGTAATGAAATCGGGCACATTCAGGCCTATTGTCCAAAAAAGAAGGCAAATAGAGCTGTAATTAGTAATTATCCTAATTATAAGAGTAATGCGTATGCCAAAAATGAAAGTTATAATAGTCCAATCAATAAAATTAGTGCATACACTGACAATAAAAGCACCACAAAGGTAATAATATTCGATCATGAAATAGTTGCTATTAATGATACAGGGAGCCAAGTCACCTTCATTTCTGAGGACTTGTATATAAAAATAGGATCACCCCAATTAATGACAAATGACATATTACTAAAAGGGTTAGGTAATATAGAAATTAACCATTAGGATATTTCCATACTAACATTAAAATCGACACTCATTCAGTCAATGCAAAAATATACGTCATCAAAGACCACACAAATGAGTTAATAATTGGAATGGACGTTATAGGAAAATTCGAAAACCCATCCTTTTACAGACAGCTCCGAGAGGATCCACGTGTTTTTTATTTACAAGTTATCAGGCACCAGTCTGGCGAGGCCAAAGGAGAAAATAAAAGCGAAGAGCTCCGCAAGATGTTTAATTGCAAACTGAACGAAGCTCAAAGCAAAATAAAAGAATGTGAAGATGAAATCTTACAGTTGCATACAGAAGGTGCCACTTTCAAAGTACAGTACTCTAAACTGGAAGCTAAGAATGATGCATTACAAGCTAAACTTGAAGAAATAGAATCGGAAAACTTAAAGGAACTGGAAGAAACCACTGAAATTCTTGAAAAATACAGAGAAGATATTGCAGGTTGTGAAATGGAAATTGGATCAGCTAAAGAAGAAATTATCCATCTTAAAAATGAATTGAAAATAGCCAAGTTACTACAAGAACAGTTAGGTCAACGATGCCAAACTCTTGTAAAATGTGAGTTGAGTGCCACTAATAAAGTCTTGCAACCCTCAGTCTTAAGTTTAGAAGAAGGAGTAAACTTAACTTGAAAAGACAGCTAAAGGAGAAAAATCACAGCATTGAAGTGAAGAGAGAGAGTTATGTTCCAGACAAAAAGAAGTAAAAGAAATGGATGTGAAGATAACTAAACAAGTTAGAGCAATGAAGGAAGATTCTATTCTCGTTGAACATATTCAGCATGGAAAGAAACTTCAAAATGCAGAAATTTCAAAGATTAAAATGAACCTTCAACAAGATGAAACCAAAAAAGGACAGAAGGATGTCAAGGAAAAACATAAAAAGAAGAGATCATTATCAGATGCAAATAAGAAGACTGAAGAAACCTCAATGAATAAGGAGAGCCTCAAACAGTTTAAGAAAAGACGCAAAAAACCCAGAACATTTAAAGTTTACACTCAGCGAGCAAAATTTTTTGGCCATTACAAAGAGACACCAATCAAAAACAATCATAGATGTGACAATCATAGTATCTGTGCATATTGCTTTCCTTGTGTTTTTCTATTTCAGATAACTTCAGACATAAACTATGAGGACATAGTTCGCCAAGATGACCGAGTGTGGAGATAGGGGGCGCACCACTAGAGAACCCCTCGTGGCGACTCCTAGCGGCAGAGGGAGGTATTCCTCATTCTGATTAGAGAGACAGATCACTGAACATTCTCGATGTGAATATACGTAAGAAAGGCGCTTGTGCCTAATGTAGTATGAGATAAGAGGCAGTAAGGATTCATTAAAGCTGGATTCTATACTCAGCAAGTGTCCCTTCTCTGATCGTCTACTCCCACATGGGGGCTTTCTTTCGCTTCTCTATCTTTTGCTAATTCAAACTCTTTCGCTTCCCTATCTTTTGCTAATGATTCCTCATTTTCACGGTCATTTACAATTGTGTTTAACATATTTTTAACAAAGTTTTCATCATAATCGGCGTGTTCTGTTATTAATTTACATAATTGAGCGATTTTTGGGTTAATGGGTTGTTCCAATCCCAGTTCATCTATTAAAGCGAGTAAGTCATTCTTTCGTGCTCTGGCAAGAAACGCCATGTTAGTATAATCGAAAATTGTACTCACAGTTTTTCTGTTGACTTGTTACCTCGACTTGTGTTGCCGGTGCGTATGTTTCGTTGTGGCTTCCCAGTGCTTGCTGGCCCCCTTTTCAATGATGTTGACCTCTTATATTCGACACGAAGTTTCTTGGCTTCGATAGCGGTGTTCCAATGCTTGTTGTTTCCGCTAAACAATCCTCTTCGTCGGCGCTGACTTCGCTTTTCCGACGTGGTGGTTTCGCTTTCCGATGAGACGTGATTTCACTTACCGGTCACTGTGCTAGCTGCTCCACTTCTCAGTGATATCGACTTCTTTTATTCGACACGAAGTTTCTTGGCTTCGTTAGCGGTGTTCCAATGCTTGTTGTTTCCGCTAGGCAATCCTCTTCGTCGGCGCTGACTTCGCTTTTCCGACGTGGTAGTTTCGCTTTCCGGTGAGACGTGGTTTCCCTTCCCGGTCACTGCGCTGTTATGTCGTTTACACTGCTAGGTGATACGACGGCTTATACTCCGATCTCCGGTTCACTGCTGGGTGACTACGGGGCTGTTCGGTTTCATTTGTACTCCTACTTCTGGTTTGCCTTTACACGTTCTGCCGTTTGGTTTTTAACGTAATGTTCTGACGCCTACTCAGTTCGTGATGCCGAACCCTCATGTGGGAGTAGACGATCAGAGAAGGGACGCTTGTTGAGTGTAGAATCCAGCTTTAATGAATCCTTACTGCCTCTTATCTCATACTACATTAGGCATAAGCGCCTTTCTTACGTATATTCACATCGAGAATGTTCAGTGATCTGTCTCTCTCATCAGAATGAGGAATACCTCCCTCTGCCGCTAGGAGTCGCCACGAGGGGTTCTCTAGTGGTGCGCCCCCTATCTCCACATGGATGTTGTTGATTTCTAGAAAGCAGTCGACAAGGCTTCATACAATGCATTGATTGATGAGTTAGAAAGAATTGAGATTTGTGGCTAGTTTTAAAATAAATTGAGAAGTGATTTGTTAAGACAGCCAAGATCCTTATTAATTATTCGCAATGCAATGGGCTGAAGTAATAAGTGATGTACTATAAGTGTAAGTTAAGGCCATTTATGTTTTTTACTTTTCTCAATGACAAAAATATTATTTTAATGAGGAATGGCAGTATCTTATCAGATGACATAAAGACTATGGGAAGTGTAAATTTTAATGAACAAATCACTCAGATGCAAGGAGATTTAAGCAAGTTTTACTTCTGGGCTGTCAAATGGGGTATGTCTTGTAACATTGACAAATGGAAATTCTTATACTTAGGATACGGTAATATGAAGGATAAAATCAACGAAGAGGAGTTTATTAAGGATCTCATTATGTCGATAGAATATCGATGGGGATGTAAAGGACATACAATACATTGATTGATGAGTTATAAATAATTGAGATTTGTGGCTAGTTTTAAAATAAATTGAGAAGTGATTTGTTAAGACAGCCAAGATCCTTATTAATTATTCGCAATGCAATGGGCTGAAGTAATAAGTGATGTACTATAAGTGTAAGTTAAGGCGGGCTCAGGGTTAATTTTCAGATTATCGATTTTAAGTTTATAATTGTTTATTAAAATTAAAATTTTTCTCCTTAAAATGATACTTTGATTGTAGTTATTGTTCAAGCCCAATGCTCACTAGGTGGAGACATAGCCGTCCTCTGTAACCATCTCATGTTTATGCAGTTATTCTCCAGTCACCTTAAGTGAATGGAATGAAATTTCTGTCTGCTCAATGATTTAGAAACTGAATTAATTTAACTTTAAAGAGCTATGTGTTATCATTTTTGCTTCCACCCACCTATTTTCAGTTATATTTAGAAGTATTCTAAACATAACTCATTTAGAATTATTTTTAATAATTTTTCGAAGTAAACACAACATCAGGTATGAAATCATGTTTTTAAGCTTAAAAGCCGAATATCTCAAAATGTTATTTTTTCAAGCTTGTGGGAACTTAAAACCTATTTAATGTAAATACTTCAAATTTTTATAAATGTTTCTCTAATGTTTATAAGTACTTTAACACAAGAAATATAACTTTAGTAGCATACTTTAAAAAAAATAATTCGTCTAAATTCTTAGCACTTTTTAAAAAATATATTTAAATTTTTAAATTTTTTTTTTAAATATAATAAAAATCTGTTGTTAAAAATTTGAGAAGTATTTAAATATTATATTGTAAAAATTCCAGAATTTTTGAAGAATTGGTTATTAAATGAGATGGCCCCAAAGTTGTTAAACTTAACATGGGCGCCTAAAAAGTTGTCGCACCCCTTAATTTAACTTTTAAGTGTGGAAATTAAAGTGGGATAGTAAGTAAAAAATTGAATAATTAATAATTCATCAATAAGACTATCGCATCTAAATCTTATGGCGTTATTTTGACACATTATAGAAGATCGATTAGGACATACCTCTGGTATGTTATGCAATTCTGGTAATCACATCTTAGAAAATATTGTTTGCGCCTGATTGGTCATAAACAATTTATCCTTGTGGTGTCTTCCCCTAGCGGAGAATACACGAGAAGATAATCAGAATTGAATTGAATTAGTTAGGAGACACGTATCTCAAATTAGGAGCCGAGTGCTCAACTACAACTCATTAACTTTGAATAATTATAAATGTTTTATTACGTTAAGTAAATCGGTATTATGTGTGTGCCTTGTATGTCTTTAATAAATAATAGCAACATTTCTACAGTCCACTACTTTAAATTAACTTAACTGAGCTCTGGATAAATATATTGATTTGTTAAGAAATATTCAAAGTAAAAAATAACCCCCAAAAAACAGGACAAATTTTGAGGTGAACTTGCATTTGGATTATGATTTATGGCTGAGGAACTTAAGAATTGAAGGAAAGAAGTTCATTGAAGGAAAGAAGTTCTAGAAGATATTTAATTGAGGAGCTTAACATTATCAAACAAAATGTTTCAGGAGTTTAAAGTACATTACATGTGACACGACAAGAGGTCATGCATAAAGTTAAAGAAATCCCATTTTAACATAAAAAGAATACAAGACCTTTTTGATTGCAGTAGAGTGATTGATAAATGGAATAATCAGCCATATCACACTGTAAATTGTACTGGAGTAAATAGTTTTGAATAACAGCTGGATCGGCATTGTGGGATTATGAGAGAGATTAAACTGCACTAATTGACATGAGACTTGAGCCTTTAAGCATTTAGTTGGTCGCCATTTTTACTTTCAACTACCCATACGATAACATAGAATAATAAAAGTACCGTTTTGGATAGATAAAAAAAATATTTTTTTTTTTCGATTTTTCAGCATTTCTAAATGTGCAGAAGTCCAAAAAGTGGTCTAGAAAAAAGATGTGTGTATCCGTGTGCGTGTTTGTTTGCGGTCATATTAACTCCCAAACGATAACTCCTGAACGGATTGTCCTGCAATGTTTAAATTTTGTTTACGAGTTAGAGTGCTGGCCATGGGTCTTGTCATTAAAATTTTCGTCAAAATTGAGTATGCGCTTAAGGTAGTTGCCATTGAAAAATTTATGTTTTCAGTAATTGCTAAAAAAAAAAAAAAAAAAAAAAAAAAAACGACTCGTGTGATTTTGATGAAAATCGTCATTGCCTTTTAAGGTGCTTTACGAAATTTCCGTAAAAATTTTTATGAAGGCGGAAAAAGTTGAAAACGAATGTTTTTAACACAGAGTTCCCTTCCCTTGAGCATAGCCTATTAACTACTGTTTCTCCTCTGTTACACTTACAAGAAAGGACAATGTAATATTTATCAAAAAACATATCACCAATCTTTTTTACTAACGTAATACTTACTGCCTAATTTGCTATTTTTAAAAAAAAATATTTGAAATATGAAAGCAAAAATGGTAAATTACACCAATCTATTACAAATTTAATTGCCGCGAACAGTATTAAGTGTAATTAAAAATTGTATGTTGTTCTACATCCCTAGTTTTATTAGTCTGTTTTCAAGTCAGAAAATCCAATGTTTTATCTGTAAAAAATTTCATTCTTTTCAAAGATTTCTGTACAGAAAACATACTTATTCTTGTCAATCGCCATTGGCGTTATTAAAAGTAGTGGGAGTTCAAAAAAGGGTCATAACTATAGATAAATTATGTATAGGAAACTGACATCATACTCGTGTTCAGAAATTTAGATGGTGCATTGAGTAGGATTTTTTCCTCCCATAAATAACTCTTGCGCTATAGAATCTTGAACTCCTTATTGGTCTCATCTCTAACTAATATAATTCATAGGGCTTGTCATGTTTTCTGAATTGTTATTGTTTTTGGAGATCAAAAATTACACTAATCTGAATTTCAGATTCTATATTCCGGAAAAACTATGAAACTGGATCACGTAATTAAAATTTTAATCAGCTTCTCACAATAAATATTATAAATCAATTATTTTTAAAAAATTCCTTTCACTAGCTCGCTAAGAGTGAAATTTTGCGGATTGTTCCTTTCATTCACGAGAACTCTGAAATAAAAATTAACACATACAATTAGAACCAAATTCAATATGAATTTTCAATGAGGAGTTAACTTTAACTACGAAAGTTTCTTTTAATGGTATTTTCTTTTCTTATTTGTTAAAATAGTAGTCTTATTTTTCTTAGTATTGTAAATGTTTTCAACTCACAAAGCATTTTCCTACGAAATTTATCTTACAATTTAACACTGAATGGCTTAAGGAAGATATTGTCTAGAGTTACAATTGTTCGGAATTTGTTCTTTCGATTTCATAACTCCAATTTAACTTCCTTGTTACCTAGAACTCAACACCTGGTAAGATTTTGGCTTTTCTCTACACTAATAATCAGGTATAGTCATTATAATTCTAGAAGAAAGAAGTGGATCGGATTATGAAAGAAATACAAGGTTTTTCAACACGTTTATTTTCTCCCAAAATATTTTCTTTTCTTTGTATGCTTGTAATAGGGAAGCTTTAAATTGACCTTGTAAAACTTGAATTAATGTAAAGGCCTCCGTATTTAGTCACTTATGAATATTTAGTTCTTTTTATGTTGGGAAAAATTATTTTTGTAAACAAATTATATAATGAGGGTTTAGATAATTCTTTACTTCTATATTTTTTTTGTTCTATGATATTTTGTGACGAAATATATAAATGTCTGAGCTTGCAGAAAAATCACACGAGTTCAGCAATCCTAAATATCACCAGTATACTAAATGAGCGAGTGCTCGACTCTTGCTCATTTAGTTACGAAACCAAATATATGCACACCCAAAATAATTTTTATGAATAGATGGATAAATTAAATAGATCTGGGAATATTAATAAATATTTCTTACAAAAAATTTATTTCATAAGGAATTACAGCCATTTTAGTTTGGAATAGATATTTCACTTGTAGGGTTGGTTGAGTGAAGTTTAACGGCGCAAGGGCAACACATGGGCCATACTGGGGCAATTCACTTGTAGGGAGATATTGTTTTAATGACTGGAAATTAAACATAGCACACATATGAATACCTTGAAATTCTTTTTAAGGCAAATTATTTTTAACGAAAGCATAAGTTTTTTTTTTTTTTTTTTTTTTTTACTAAAATGATATTTATATGACAAAGGGTTTCTTTACGTAAATGTACATGTTTTTTTATAGGATGTTACAGTTTTATTCAGGTCTTGATGAAATTTTGTAAACTTGATCCCTGAAACAATTGGTTGGTAAATGAAATTTCAAAAAACCTTAACCTTCCCCCTTTCTACCTTAAGGAGTATGATTGAAACTTGAGATTTACTGAACCAATTTAGAAAGTTTTTTTTACATAAATATTCTAATCAATACTAATTATGCCGGCCGACCAAACGGTATAGTGGTTAGCGTGCTAGCTTCTGGACCGCGAGGTTGCGGGTTCGAGTCCCGTGTTAGGCATGGGTGTTTGTAAATGTGTGTTGACTTGTCTAATGACGAATGTTTCGGAGCATTATATCCCTCGTGTTGCTGACGGTGCCAGATAATCTGAAAACAACCAACCAATACTAATTATTGGTAACACAATTTCATTTCTATGTTTTGTATAGTTAAGATGGTGAAAACAAGGATAGGGGTAAAAAGAGGTCATGTTTATAACTTGCAATTGACCAAACCATCTTGAACCAAGGTATCTTTTCTATAGGTACCGTGACTAATCCAGATTTAAGGAAACCCGATCCAGTAAACCCGATTCTGTCCACTATTTTGTAAGCAAGGTGGTGAAATCGAAGATAGTAGGTAAAAGGGGCCATGCTCATAACTTGCAATAGACGGAACCAATTTAACCGGTTTTCTTCTATAGGTGTGTTAGCGCTCTGGCCTCGCATGCTCAAGATGCCGGGTTCAGATCCCAGGTTAGGCATTGATGTTCGTCGTGGTTCGGAATCCACGTTAATATGTAGGTCCCAGCCTGATTAGCCGTCATTGTGCATAAAAATAGGTTGTTGAGCATACAAAGCTACCAATCAAACTTTGTAGGTGTCTTGATTAATTCAGGCTGTCGTAAACGCAATTTAATTGTGATGTTTTGTAGTTAAGGCAGAGAAATCGAAAATAGGGATGCTAGAGGACAAGCCCATAACTTGCAATCTTTGTTTCAACCTGAATACTTAATTTGATCATGTCACAAGGAGCACTCCATCTTTAGACTAATCTATTTTATTTACTGAAAGACGGGACACCACAACACACATACAGTAATACCAACATCAAGTAAGGGAATGAAACTTTCTCCGACAAGCGAGGGTGGGGTGCAACTAGCGCCCTCTACAAAGAGCAACATTCTAAGTTGCAACAATCTTCTGAACCAATTTAAAACAAGTTGTACTGAACGACGTTTGTTTAAGCCTGGGCAACGCCGGGCTAGCTAGGCCGGCGTGGGAAAAGTGGAAAAGTAGAAAGCGGCCGGGCCACAGCTAGTATTCTTATACATTTTAAATGGCATTTAGTGAATATTAAAGTACAGAATAGTTAGAGCATAGCATAAATAGATAAAATTCTCTTTTTAGTATAGCTCATTAAAACATTTGTGTAAAAAATGAAAAGTATTATGCAAAATGTTTTTCTAATTATTACGATAAATTTACTATCTAATATAGTGAAAATTCAATGTATTTATTAAGGTTATATTCATTCGGACACAGTAATTTTCAGCTCGAATTATAAATGTTTTAATAATTTTATTATTTATATCACTTTGCATACTATGTTTGATCGTTTTAAAAAAATTGCAGTTGGCTCTGTGTTAGACATGTAAACTGAATATTGAAACAGTAATCAATATTAGGTAAAATTGTTTCGCATATAAAATACAAATCAATTTTATTTTATTAAAAAAATATTAAAACGCAGTTTTATAAACAATTTCTATTCATAATAACAGAACAAATAGTTACACAGTAATTTAAAAAAGAAGCCTCACTCAAAAACTTCACCCTAAGTAATTTAAATAAAAAAAAGGGCAAAATTGGCTCAAATTTTATACTCATGCATGTATTTTCCATGGCATTTCTTATTAATCAAAACCTGTAGCTGGTCAAATATCAACGTAAATATGTATATCGAACCATTTCTTCTTTCGGAGTTTTGTGCTGCTAAACTTAAACAGTTGTTTCCTTCTGTTTTGCTTTTAAGTTCATTAATAGTCTAGCTGAATGATGAATTCAAAGCCACTATCTCCTAGAAATGTAAAGGTAAATGAATGTAGTCATAAAACAAATACGTAATGAAGAATTTCTCACTATCTACACAATCACATTTTCCTTTTAACGAGGTGCGAAAACGAGGAAGCGAACAGCGACTACCTGAAAATAAAAAAAATAAAAATATTCCGTTTTCCGTTGTTTACTAACAAGTCTCACTCACCTCGTTGGCATAAAACTCGGGAAAGTTAGAACCCTCCTTAACTTTTTACGACACTTTCACCGCCTTGGCGACCTACTGGCGCTGGCAGAAGCCGCCAAGATAACGAAGGAAACAGGAGATGAGGTAGGGTTCGAAAAGTAAGCACATAACCGCTTCCACCAGCCAAACACAGGTAACTACTACTCTTGAAACAAAACGTGGGCTCGGCAATGTCACAATGCTAAATGGATATTTATTCGCGAGTGCTTACGAGTGCAATAGTGCTGACAGTTTGCGTGTGGTGTTGACATGATTGATTTCAATTGATCGTGTTTTGTTTTTGTTGTGTACGAATGGATTAAATTGAGATGAGTTTGTTCAAATTGTGAGTGTTTCCATAGCAACTTAAAGAAGCGCAAAGATCAAGTGGATTTGGATTGGCACATCAGGTGAGACTTTTTTTTTTGTTAGGGAAAGTTTTTTTCACGTTGATTTGATATCATCTTGCTGAAAAAGTTTTATCGTTTTTATTTGCTGAGTCTGATTAAGTGTGGATGAAAATAAAAATAATCCATGTATGCGTTTTACTTTTGTCAGATTGCTTTTTTAAGTGAGCTTTCGTATTGTTTTTAATCTTTTCAAGAAAGCGTTTTGAGTTATAATTTACCTTTTCAAAAATTGTTAAATTAAAATCGTTAAATTGTAATGATAGAATGACAGTTTTTAGTGATTAGTTATTTAAAAGTATTTTGGCTATGGTAATTTTCGTATACTTTTAAATTGCGTACTTAGTAAATGGATATTTATTACTAAATAAAGATAGTCGGAAGTTTGCATTCTCGTAGTGTTTGGTGTTTTTTTGGTTAAATACTTATCTATCTTGCAATATATAAAAATAAGTTTTGCACTGATTCCAAGTACAAGCAGATGTGACATTTCAACGATTATTGTAATGACTCAATTTAGACTTAGTCTATTCAATCGAAAATTTTATAACGTATTATTGGAAAAGGATTTCCTTAGCCGGTTCATTTAATGAATCTACAAGTTCGTTTATATGAAACACTGTTTCGCCATATCGCCGCTACAGTGAAATATTGATGTAACTGTGAAAAATGGAATTTTTAGGAAACGCGAAGTACCAAATTGATTTCACTCTAACTTTAAACTAGTGTAATATTGTTACAGTAAGTGTTACAGTTCGGTCTTTGTTCTCCTGATTGCGCTAGGTCTAGGTACTGACACAATAGGGACCTTAATACTGTTTTGACAAAGGTGCATTGGCGTCATTGTTATATCATAGAGGCGATATAATACAAAGTTTTTACAATATAGTTAATTATTGTAAAGTAATGAATGAAAGAGGTTTGTAGTACAAAGTTCTGTATAATAGAGTACTAATTGCTTAACTATACAAGAAGTAAGAAATAAAATCTCGAATTGAGTTTGGTAGCAGCTTTTATAAATCCTGTATTGAAACTGGCCCATTATAACCCTCGTGTTGCTGACGGCGCCAGATAATCTGAAAACAACCAACCAACCTGTATTGAAACTTGCTTGCGCTAATAGCAGCAAATAAAAATGTTTTATTTGTACCCTGATATATCTTTCTGGGATGGATTAAGGAATTTTCTACCTGTCAGATTTGCACATAATAGAAATTTGTGGTTTGAAGCTTCCTGTAAAGTATTTCCATTGACTCTTTTTTGTTGTTGTTGATATTTAAATCCATGTAGGTGGATTTTTGAGATTGTCTTTTGTATTGTTTCACTTCCATCTTGAATATCTAAAACCGTTTTAAAACTTAACGTCTGTCAATCTGATGGCTGTAAGGTTAGCGCTCTGGCCTCGCATGCCAAGTGTGCCTGGTTAGAATCCTGGGTTAGGCATGGATGTTCGTTGCTGGTTCGGAATCCACGTTAAGCTGTAGGTCCCGGCCTGATTAGCCGTTATAAATTTTATAAGTACGTATCAAAATGCTCTCGAGACTTAGTCTTAGTTTAGTTTTATACCTACCCTTAAAAAAAAAAAAAATAAGCTACTAAACTTGCTAAAAATGGGGATAAATGATTTCTTCCTGATTTTCGGGATTATTTTTTACTAACTTAAGTAATTATAAATAAAATATACTTAAAATACGCAATTTTATATTAAACTAGCTGAATACCCGGGTAAAAAGTAATTGACACATATTTATTAATTAATTACAAAAATTAATTAAGAAAGAACTAAATAAAAATTTAGAATTCTGTTTTTCAAAAGACCAATTAGAAGGCCAAAACTACTTATGTTGAAAATTTCAGAACTGTAGCCCTATTAGAAGTCGTTTTGTAAAAAAATTGTTAATTAATCAAGAAAATTAAAAAATAACTAATTTAAATTTTAACATTCTGTTTTCCAAAAGTTCAATTAGAAGGCTAAAACTACTTACGTTGAAAATTTCAGAGCTGTATCTCTATTTGATGTCACTTTGTAAAAAATAAATTAATTAAAAGAATTAATTAAAAAATAACTAATTAAAATTTTAACATTCTGTTTCACATAGATAAAATTAGAAGGCTTATACTTCTTATGTTGAAAATTTCAGAGCACTACTTCAATGTTAAGTAGGTTTCTATAGATCCACAGAGCCACAGACATATTGATAGACAGACACACAGCTTGTTTTATTATTATAGATTGTTGATTAAATATACTCAGTGTAATTGTAGAATCTATAACCTACGAAATTTATAAATGATATATTAAAATAATTGTTCAGCTTCATTACCCGTATTCCTGAGATTCACTTGTGTGGATAGTTAGATTAGTCTCTAATGTAAAAAATATTGGGTTTAAATCTCGGATGGCATGAATGTTTAATTATTCAAATCAGTCTTAATATATAGCTTCCATCCTGAGCAATAGATCTTATATGAAAAGCGATCGAGATATGAACCCTCAGAAGGATTGATTGTTTCCGAACCTTCCTTCAACTTGAAAACTCTGGTCTATTCATTTAACATTAAAATATATTTTACATTATTATACATTTAAATCTGTACAGTCTGTATAATTTCTATTGTGTTAAAAAAGTTTATACAAATAGCCCTGAAATATCTTTATAAAATCAAGACTTGTGCTTTAAAATATTATTTCAATTTTGCTGCAAATTTCTGAACAATTAACTGTTTTTATTATCAATTACTCATATGTTTACATAAAGTAATGCAAGTGCAGTATTCGGTCGTCAAAAAAAAAAAAAAAAAAAAAAAAAATTATATATATATATATATATATATATATATATATATATATATATATATATATATATATATATATATATATATATATATATATATTGTTGCATTTTTTCACGTTTTTGATCATTCTAATTTAAAGAAGTGATATAGAAAAAAAGTATGTGGTCAGTTAAAAATAGGTCTTTGAGCGTACAAACCAATTGAATTGCCACTATATTGTACCTCATTAAATGCTCTGTAATAGACTGCTCTTGGTTACCAACACTTTCTAACTAGCTCGGGAGAGAGGTTTTACCATATCACTTTTGTGACTGCTCAGAATTATTCTCCTACTTCAAATCAATTATTTATCCTGCACTCTCCAGATGTTGCAGAGATCAGTGACAAGCTCACTTAAGGGCTCTGTCTACTATGGATGCATGAGGGAAAAAAAAAAAACCGCTATTTTTATTAATTTTTTTTTAAGAATACTGTTATGTTTATTGATATAAAAGAGTACATCTGAAAATAAATTAATTGATGTCCTTCAAAGCGTTAAAATAGGCATGTTATCTAAAGGTAACATTTGGAATTATCGGTTACCGTAACGCTGCTCTAGAAATTATCAGATCAAACGTAATACTGCTGGAAGGTCATTTTGACAAAATGAGACATTCACCTGTTGACAGTAGTCTGTGGCGTGTAATTGTTTTTCCGCGTGACGAATTCACCGTGGCTTTTTGAAAATTTCCCCGCCAACCAAACACGTATTTGACCAGAAAGTTCTCAGTCTTTCCTTTTATTCTGGAAACTCTTGTCTTGTGCAATCACTGGAATTGAATTTTATAATTTACTGCGTAAATTACGATTGTATATTGGTAGCTGGTACTGAAGTAGAACGATTGCTCGTTTGTGATTTCAGAATTACTTATTCCGTTGGATTAACAGTGTGGCCCACGTGTTAGTCTTGCGCCGTTTAACTCCAACCAACCGACGGATGTACTACATCAGAATACATCACTTGCGTGTTTGTGTATCTTCAGACTCAAGTACTTATGTAAAATGAGACAAAAAACACAAGAGGTTTAAAAAATATCTTATAATAATGTTAAAAAATTATTTTTTTAATCAGAAATCGTGGTGAAGGTAAGACTTCATCACGAGGATTACGGTAATAGTTATTTATGCAACTAGTAGGGAAAGTAATAATTTTTCAAACGTGGTAAAATGCTTTTTTGGCGAGTGCGATAGCACGAGTCAAATAATTTACCATGTTTGAAAAAGTATTTTCCTACGTGTTGCAATACAATATTTTTTATAATCATGTGCAAAAAATATTTTTAATACGTATATTTATTAATGTTGGCAACTCCAGTCAAAGAATTTCTTCTGAAAATATATCATTCCAAGACTATATGAAAGAAAATATGTCATTCAAGAAAATATGTCATGACAAGAAAATATGTCATTCAAGACAAGACTATATAATATTTGAACTCGAGACTTGCGAAAAAGTTCTTTTTCACACTACTGCAAGAAAGTTACTTTTCCGCACTCCTCGCGAAAAAGTACTACTTTCGCCACTATTTTTTAATCAAAATGATTAAAAAAAGTTTAATTTTTTGCACGTTGTTAAAAAGTAGTTATTTATGCAAACTAGTTGGCAAAAATATTCTGTTTCAAAAGAGGCAAAATGCTTATTTGGCGAGTGCGATAGCACAAGTTAAATAATTTGCCGAGTAAGAAAATGGTTTCTCGCATGTTGCAAATAATATTTTTTATAATCACGTGCAAAAAATATCTTTAATACATATATAAACTAAAGTTAGCAATTGCAGTCAATGAATATCTTTTAAAAATATCATTTCTATTCCATATCTATACAAAATAAAACGGAGCGTGTGGGAAAGCGCATTTATCACACTAGTTCGAGAAAGTTACTTTCACGCACTCCTCGCCGTAAAGTGTTACTTTTGCCATGATTTCTGATGATTTTTTTTTTTTGCGCGTTGTTATAACTAGTAACTTTATCGTACTAACGCGATAAAATTATTTGCCGCACACCTTGTACTCAAGTTTTATATGGTGTCAGTATGACTGGTTTGTTTGCTCGCTCAAAGACCTATATTTTCACACAATAACGGCTAATCAGACCGAGACCCACAGCTTAACGTGGATTTCGAACCACAATGAACATCCATGCCTAACACTGGATTCGAACTCGGCACCTTCGGCATGCGAAGCCAGAGCGCTAACCACACAGCCATCAGGTGGGCATGGTCTTAGTATGAAAATAACATGTTTTCAGAAGAGATTCATGGATTGGAGTTGCTAACATTTATAAATATGTATTAAAAATATTTTTTGCACGAGATTCCTGTGCTTAAGACAGCTAAGACAATGCTTAAGACAGCTAATAAATCTTTAATTTTGATCTCGGTCAGATAACGAGGTCGATACCTGATCGATTATCTCTCTCTCTTCAATTGATTTTTTTTTTTGGGGGGGGGGGATTTTCTGGCGCAAGGTCAAAGCGAGGGCCATGCTGCGCCGTCTCTCTCTTCCACTCCACCGCACTAACACAGTACAGTTAGGCAGAATTAGGAAAAAGTTGTCCAAAAAGGGAAACAAATTACTTTGTTAATGTTCTGATTTTAACCACGTGGATATGTTTGCAACTATTTATATAGCAAATAAAGTTGGTGAAATGTGAAATAATTTTATAATAATTTTAGAGAAGCTCAATATATATATTTTAAAATTAAAAAATATATATTCGATTTATCACATTGTTTGTTGTTTGTTATAGTCCAGGGAATAGAGACATTTTGCCTTGCAAAAGGTTATGTAGTTCTGATTTTTTAATATGTTATAAAGGTTGGTCTCGTGCTTTAAAAACCAAGTTTTCGACCTCCTAACACTTGTGCGTTCTCCGTGGTGCACCAAAAACTGAGCCGTTTTTCAGTTTATACGTCATAGCTCTTTGCCAATGCCTCTTAGAAACACACATTATATTCAAAAGTTGTAGAATATTAAATTATCTACAACTTTTGTATACTAAGTTCTTTTGTAGACCTATTATGTAAATAGTTATGTCGCATCAAAGTCAAAACTTTTTCGTAAAAATGCTACTTTTTTAAGATTTGTGTCAAGTTTTAAGATTATATCTTCATAATGGTACATTTTAGAGAAAAAGTGTGTGAATAAAAGTTGTAGAACAATAAATTTCCTACAAGTTTTCTATATAAACTTATTTTCTAGGACTAATAACAAAGGAGTTACTCTGCTTTGTGTATTTTCCGTGGTGCACCACAAAAAAATACGTTTTTCAGTTTATAGATCATAACTCTTTCGCAATGCATTTTAAAAACAAACATTAAGTTTAAAAGTTGTAGAATATTAAATTTTCTACTACTTTTGTGAACAATTTGCTTTCGTAAAGCTATTTTGTAAAGAGTTATGTCGTATCAAAGTAAAAACTTTTTCGTAAAAATGCTGCCTTTTTAAGTTTTTTGCCGAGTTGTTCAATTATATCTTCATAACACTAAGTCGTAGGGAAAAATATATTAAACAAAAAATGTAGATCTATAAATTTGCTCTAAGTTTTATACAAAAAGTTACTATCTAGGACTAATAACTAAGGAGCTACTCTTCTTTAAAGGTTTACGAGATGATAACCTATAATATATTATGTATAGGTAGGGGTTTGAAAATAGCTTCTTACTGCATAGTCTGACAATTTTAATGAAAAAATAAAATAATATTTACATAATACTAATGATAATGTAAAATAAAAAGTGGAAATATATTAAATAATGTATATATCTATATACAATAACGGTAATATCAATTTACCATTTTCGCCATGGTGCACCAAAAACCTTCTGAATTCTGAAATTTTGAATTTTTTTCAGTATACCGATCATATCTTTTTCCCCCTGCATTTTATAGGGGGAAAAAATTATACTTTAGGTTGTAGAGTATTACATTTTCTACCTCTAATGTATGTGCAAAATTTGTTTTGTAGAACTATTGTATGAAAAGCATCAAAGCAAAAACTCTTTCGTAAAAATACCATTTTAAAATTTTTGTCGAGTTTTTAGATGATATCTATAAAAGTATATCATAAAAATTGTAGAACCCTAAATTTGCTACATTTTATATACAAAGTTATTTTATAGGACTAATAACAAAAGAGCTTCTCGGTAAGATCTAATATTAAAAACAGTTTCTTACTGCAAAGCCTGACAAGTTTAATAAAAAATAGAACAATATAGGTATTAAAATAATAGTATTATAAATCAAAAAATATACATATTATAAAAATGTATATATATATATAATAATAGTAATATCAATAAAACTTACAATTTAGAAAACTTATAAATTCTTAAATTTAGTTTCATTTAGCCACGAAGGCTCGGCTAGTTCCTCCGCTACTTCTTAAATTAAGAGTTCTGTTGGGTCGTCTTCATCGTTGTCATCAATTATGATGTTCGCTGTATTGTCACAGGTCTGTCCATGACAGTTTTTACATATTATGGAGTACTTGAGACCGGCCTTTCTACAACAGCAGGCCCTAGTGTATCCTATGTTGCGCTGGCAGATAATGTAGGTCAGAATTGATTGAGGAGCTGAATTCCTGGTGGTTGTAATAGGAAGAAGTCCTTTACTGTCCATCTTCCACCCACAGACTAGAGGATTTTTCAATTGGCCCATCCATGTCTTTACTTGATCGTATGTACGAAAGACATGGTGCGTAGCAGCTTCTTGGGTCGGAGGTAGCTTTGACAGATTTAACTTGCTCCCAGTTGTTGATATGGAAAATTGCTTATAACGCAAAGCATTTCAAGTTGTTGCCCTGTGACCACCAAAGAGAGCAACAAGAATGCTTGATACTGCTTCGGTGATGCTTGAATCACTGGCATTAGGATCTAGGAAGATCTTTGCAAATTCCTGTAATATTGGATATGATGAAGCAGCCAACATTACAACGCATGTATTCCAATATTAAGTAACTACACTGAGTGGTTGAGATTCTGTCGGGATGGTTAGTGGTGGGGAGGGTTGAGAATGGTTTTTCGGTTCTTCTAATCTTCTACCCTGAATTCGGCAGTGGCAAATCTCAATCAACAGTATATGGTGTTTTCGCGGAAACTGAGTCCTTAAAAGAATTCCTTTACGTGTCACTAACGCCACCCGACTTGTGATTTTTCTATTCTATCTTAAAAGATCTGTACCCCACGTAGTTTAAAATCAGCCACTTGAATGCAGTCTATTTCTCATTTTTATTTCCGAATGCAGAAATTTTTGGTGCATCACGGCAAAATGGTAAATTTTATATTACTATTATTATCTATAGATATATACATTATTTAATATATTTCCACTTTTTATTTTACATTATCATTAGTATTATATATATATTTTTTTATTTTTTTATTAAAATTGTCAGACTATGAAGTAAGAAGCTATTTTTAAACCTCTACCTATACATAAAATATTATAGGTTATCGTCTCGTAAACCTTCAAAGAAGAGTAGCTCCTTAGTTATTAGTCCTAGATAGTAACTTTTTGTATAAAACTTATAGCAAATTTATAGATCTATAACTTTTGTATAATATATTTTTCCCTACGACTTATTGTTATGAAGATATAATTGAACAACTCGTCAAAAAACTTAAAAAAGCAGCATTTTTACGAAAAAGTGTTTACTTTGATGCTACGTAACTCTTTACATAATAGCTTTAGAAAAGCAAATTGTTCACAAAAGTTGTAGAAAATTTAATATTCTACAACTTTTAAACTTAATGTTTGTTTTTAAAATGCATTGCGAAAGAGTTATGATCTATAAACTGAAAAACGTATTTTTTTGTGGTGCACCACGGAAAATACACAAAGCAGAGTAACTACTTTGTTATTAGTCCTAGAAAATAAGTTTATATAGAAAACTTGTAGGAAATTTATTGCTCTACAACTTATATTCCCAAACTTTTTCTCTAAAATGTACCATTATGAAGATATAATCAAAAAACTTGACACAAATCTTAAAAAAGTAGCATTTTTACGAAAAAGTTTTGACTTTGATGCGACATAACTATATAATAGGTCTACAAAAAAACTTAGTATGCAAAAGTTGTAGATAATTTAATATTCTACAACTTTTGAATATAATGTGTGTTTCTAAGATGCATTGGCAAAGAGGTATGACGTATAAACTAAAAAACGGCTCAGTTTTTGGTGCACCACGGAGAACGCACTAGGGTTAGGAGGTCGAAAACTTGGTTTTATAAACCACGGGACCTACCTTTAGAACATATTAAAAAATCAGAACTACATAACCTTTTGCAAGGTAAGACCCCTTTTTCAGTCTCTATTCCCCGGACTATTACATCTCCGATGATTTGTGATATTCCTGATTTGTATTTATCTATAAATTTAAGTTTTTAACTAAGAATTGGATGTGATGAGTGATTAAAACCAAAGAGAATACAGATATATTCTAACAAATAATTCAACTGATTACAGAATATTTCTTGAATGTCAAGTGCTTAAATATAGCTTTGCTAATAAGAATACAGAAATCGTGTTAACAAGAAAATCTTTACGATATCCATCCTTCGCTTCTACTATTCAATAGTAACA
Source organism: Linyphia triangularis (assembly GCA_963978545.1). Classification (NCBI taxonomy): domain Eukaryota; kingdom Metazoa; phylum Arthropoda; class Arachnida; order Araneae; family Linyphiidae; genus Linyphia; species Linyphia triangularis. The sequence goes on along the minus strand of OZ021728.1, from coordinate 63,474,830 downwards.
GAGTGGCCACAGAACCGGGAAAACCTGGAAATCAGGGAAATGTCAGGGAGCTTTCTGATTCTGGAAAAAATCAGGGAAATGTCAGGGAATTTTTTAAAATTTCATGAAAATCAGGGAAATTGTGTATTGCTTAAGGCACATTCATCCATATTTTGGCACTATTTACATGGAGATTTGTGGTGGTAAGCCATTAGAAGTTTTATGTTACGGAATAATTTAAACTTTTCATTACCAGCAAAACTATTTTTTTAAAAATTGGATATTATTTCTTTAGCATACATGTTCTATTTGATCAGGGGGTCTAGACATCTGGGAAACCTAAGAAAATTGTGGAAATTTGAAAAAAAGTTTGCCCTAAAATCAGGGAATTTTTTTAGAAATCTGTCAGGGAATTATCAGATAACTTTTTTTCCTGAATTTTGTGGCCACCTTGAGTAATCATAGTTTTATTCCAAATGGAAGGGAAAAAAAATAAAAATATTGTAGAATCTTCTTTGAAAATCAAACTAGAAACTTCTAAAATAGCAACACTTCACAGTATAAATATTCAACATTTTTATAATTTTATAATAACATTCACTGTTAAGAAAAATTTGAATTTGTATTGAGTTTATTTTATATGAATGGTCTGCTTGTATTATAATTCTATAAATCAAATAAAAACTGCATTAAAAAAAAAAAAAGCTTTTAAATATTTAAAATGTTGAATTAGATTTAAGAAATTAAAAGTTTGGGTCCACATTTCTTAATGGTTGCTCTGCATTCCTTACAGAATTGGCAATTGTAAACATGAAATGCTAAAAATGTTAAAAAGAAACTTGAAGAAAAATACAAATATTCAAAAAAATTTTAGAAACAAAAAAAGTTATTATTCATAAACCTAAGCCGTTTATAATAATATCAAAGCTTAATTTTTATAAGTTTTTCACAAACAATAAACTTTCTACACCAAATATAAACACATATTCGTACGTTTTTAGGGCCGTTTCAAACTATTTCAACAGCACTTATTATATTTTTAAGTTTATTGTTTTAATATACTAAACTTGCAAGTTGGCTATATTCATGATATTCACCCACCGGTGATAAATTTATGAACACAAAGTAGGAAATAAAAACTAAATTCTCTTAGAAAAGAAGAGCCTGTAACTCAGGTAAAGTTAAGTATATTTAAAAAAAATATTTGCTCATTTTCCCGATTGTGCATTGAAAGACCTTCTGGAAAGTATTCTCCATTTACAAAGATCTTAATCAAACGATTTTATGGTGCAGTATAGCCCTCGTATAGCTCTTGCTTAAAAAAATATCAAATACATCCAACTATGCTCGATAATTATCTTGCGAGAAAAGTGTCTTCAGTTAACTTATTAAGAATCTGGAATAATAACCAATATAAGGAAATTGATTTTTAAAAATAATTATCATTATGATAATTACATTATAATGAATTATTCATTTCTAAAAGTTAAAGTTTAATAAAAAATTGTTGTTTCCGTTAATAGATTTTCCGCTTTTCAGAGATAAACTTGATTTGGAAACCATCAGTTACAGAGTTCTGGTTTCATAATAAAGTATCATTATACATTTGAGCAATAGAATACAAAACCCAGCTCTGATGAATTTGTCAAAACGTAATAAAGGTAACTCCTTTAAGCAATGCGTAGGCTGAGCATGGCTTCTAAAATACTGGAAAGATAGTATGATTGCCACAGTTTTATGATTTTTAAGATTGGGGCCCTCTTTCAAATTTAATCAAGGATTGAGATCATTTTAATAATTATTTTTGAAATGAACTAAGTTAAATTTGCAATATTATGATGTGAATAGAAAATCTACAACGAATATTTTTTTGGTAAAATTCTTCAACGTCAGCTTATGATGTTGCATAGAAAATGTTATGCATTTTAAAACGTCTTACATTTTCACCGCTATGAAGAGTGTATACGCGCTCTCCTAGCTTAAAAACATAGGTTTATATATGAATAACAAAAATGTAATTTAAAGACAATTTTTAAAAAATTACTTTATACGTACATATACTATATTTACTTAATTTTTAAACATCGATTTTAAAAATACAAAAAAAAAAAAAGATCTCGTCTGCATTATTATAATTAAGATCTTAAAAGGACTGCTTGTAAATATTTATGAGAAATGCATTAGTGTTAAAAAAATTTAACCGAATACATAAACATTGGAATCTAATAAAACTGTTTTCTCCAAACTTCTTGAATAATTTTCAAAGATAAAAGTTATTTCTGGTAAAATAAACATATTTTCTTTTGAGTTTATGATGTTCATTTTAAAAAAGAAAAACAAATGCATGTATAGATATGCTAATTCGTTTATTTGAACTTAGCATATTGGTGAACAAATATTTTAAAATCGAACAAGATATCGTTATTTCTTTCTAACCTAATACATAATATATCAAGTTATGAATTTAATTAGAAAGCATGGAATCCGATTTTCATTAAGGTAAGAGAAGAGCTTTTATTTTTACAGAAGCTGTATTGATATATTTTCGAAATAAATAGTTATTCATGTGGAAACAGTAAACATGAGTTTTGGAGAATGAACTCCGATCGATGTTATTTTTTTCAGTATGTTAAAGAAAAAAGTTATTAAATCTGTTTCAATGTTTTTCTACTAGATGAAGGATTTTTCAACTTCATATGTATTATTTTTATTTTTCGAGGCTTAATTTTCTTAGAGATTTTTGTGTGTGTATTACTTGATTTTAAAAGTATCCTTTGCAAACATATTGATTTGCTTTGAAGTTTGAAGTATTCAATAGCTGGAATTTCAAGAAAAATTTAAACGAAGAAAAAAATTGACCCGCATTAAATTATATCCAATTTATTGAAATTAGATTTAAGTTATATTCATACCTTGAATACAAATTAAATTCATTTGTTGAACTAAAATTAAATTCTTGTGCTGAATCAAAATTAAATTCATGTGCTGAATCAAAATTTAAATTTATGTGCTGAATCAAAATTTAAACTCATGTGCTGAATCAAAATTTAAACTCATGTGCTGAATCAAAATTAAATTCTTCTCTTGAATCAAAATTAAATTCTTCTCTTGAATCAAAATTAAATTATTCTCTTGAATCAAAATTAAATTAATCTCTTGAAAAAAATAAAATTATATTTATAGCTTGAAAAAAAATTATATTTATAGCTTGAAAAAAAAAATTATATTTATATCTTGAGACAAAATTATATTCATCTTTTGAATCTAAAATTTATTCATCTTTGGAATGTTTAGTTATACTCATCTCTTGAATCTTACATTCATCTCTTGAAGTTCGAATATGTCAATGCGAATGAATTGTAAAATAGTATACTCATATCCATTTCTCAAATCTTTGAAATTTCAAGAATTAATTCTTAAATAAACTTATTAAATTTTCATTATTTAATAATAATCACAGCACTAATTTACAGAAAAGGGTTTTTTTTGGTATTAATTTTTCTTACAAATTTTTTTTTTTAGTAAACCGTTCCTCTCCTCACAAATACGATTATGAAATTTCTTAAAAATGTGTGACAGTAAAATGCAATTTTAGTTTGTTACTTATGTTACGAAAAAACTGCACCAAAATTAATATTGACATGAGTTCTAAATTTTTAATAAACATGTCAACATGAGACTTAGTGTATGGTGGGATAACATATGTAGTAATTTTTTTCTTCCAATTAAAAGCTTCTGTATTTATTTATGGCTTATGAGCTTTTTTACACATATAATTAATTGTTGCCAATTTTTTTCGATAAGAAAGGTTTTTATAGAGAATGCGAGAAATACAAACTCGTTTTAATTGTTGTTCAACTTGATGTGAATTTTAAGTGTATATATAATACTTTGAGAAAAAACGTTTTACATGATCAGGGGCGTACTGTGACGCAATACCGGCCTGGTGTTTTTAGATTTATGCCAGCCCAAATTTTCAATATAATCATTAATTAAATATTAGTAATTATAGTTAATAATAAAATAATTCCAACTAGTAATTAATTGTAATTATCGGTATATTTTATTATTTAAATATTTATATATAATAATTATTTGCAATAATTAGTTTTCTTATAGTGTTCAATAATTTTAAAGCTTTATTAATTTTAATAACTGAATTGTTTTAATGATTAGTTTAACAGAGTGGCCACAGAACTGGGAAAACCTAGAAATCAGGGAAATGTCAGGGAGCTTTCTGATTCTGGAAAAAATCAAGGAAATGTCGGGGAACTTTTTAAAATTTCATGAAAATCAGGGAAATTTTGTATTGTTTAAGGGAGTATTCTACTGTAGAGGCATGAATTTCGCCCGGTTTTTGAAGCGCTGTACAAAGGAAACAAAAAATATTTTTACCATCAATTTTTTTTATCATTTGTTTATTGATGTTTTATTATTACATAAAAAAATTATTAAAAAAAAAAATTAAAATTGACAAAGTTATGAGCAGTCAAAGTGGGGGGGGGGGGGGGGGGGTCAAAAAAAAAAAAGAGGGTGTCCTGGCGTGCATTATTCCAACCCTCCTGGTGATCTGAAACATAAAAAACAGACGGATTCTTAATTATTATAGATGCCGCTATCGTATAACCCTTGGATAAGTTTAAAAAAAAAAAAAAAAAAAAAAAAAAATTAAAATGGCGGCAGTTTGAAATTTTTTTTTTTTCATATTTTTTTTAACAATTCCGAATTTTTAAAAAATACTAAATGAGAAGTTATAGTTTTGGGCAGGGTTCACGAGATGAAGCGATGTATAGAGAACATCCTCTCCAAATTTGAAGTATATCAGTTCATTAGAACTCGAGATATCCTTACCGCCAGCTCGAAAAAAGTAGTTCCGAGAAAAACGCGTTCAAAGTTTTGAGACAAGTTTTCGACAATTTTACTTATAGAATGGTACAGAATACTTACATATTTTTAATCGGCGATTCCTGCTCCATATAAGAATCCTTCCTCTACTTCAAAATGCTCATTAATGACATAAGTAGAGACTCGGGAACGCCTACCGTCTTTTGTTAATTTGTAGCGGTCGGACCGGAACCGATGCCACGTCACTAAAACGGCTATAACTAATGAAATAATAGGAATTTCGAAAAATCCTTTTAATGACATATTTTTGAATATCTAAACTTTGAAAATATGAAAAAAAAATTTCGATTTTTTTTTTTCTTTTTCAAAATTCTACAGTAGAATACTCCCTTAAGGCACGTTCATCATTATTTTGGCGCTATTTACCCTGAGATTTGTGGTTGTTAGCCATTAGAAGTTTAATCTTACGGAATAATTTATACTTTTCATTACCAGCAAAACTATTAAATTTTTTTGTGTGCATATTATCTCTTTAGTATACGTGTTCTATTTGATCAGAGTGTATAGACTTCTGGAAAACCTAAGAAAATTGGGGAAATTTAAAAAAAAGTTTGCCCTAAAATCAGGGAATTTTTTAGAAATCTGTCAGGGAATTACCAGGGAACTTTTTTTCCTGAATTTTGCGGCCACCCTGTTTAATTACATCAAATTGTCTCTATTATCAGACGAAACGGTCGTTTCGCCGCCAACCTTAAAAAAGACAGAAACGACAGTAAGTATCTATTCTCTGCACAACTTCCAGCGGAAAAGCCGAAATTGACTATTTTCTAGCGCGCTTACGAAACTTCACATAATTATACAAAAAATACCATAGATTCGTTTCGGTGATATCTTTCAAAGAAAAAAAATTGAGTGCCTTGGACAAAAGACAACGAAGAAAAAAAATATTGAAAATTCCAAAACGAAATAAAAAAACTAGTTCTAGCCCGATTTTGATGTAAAAATTTAGACAAACGTACAGCCCTAACTAATCTATAGATCTTCAAACGGATTGAATTATAGGATGCGGAATGTTTCAACTTAAAATTCTACGCTGGTTTGAACTTCATTAAATAATTCTTTCTATTTTTAATTAATTTAAAACCACTTTTTTTCATTTCATAATTTGGCGACAGATAAAGGCGATCAGCTTGTAATTGAGGTTCAGATATATATGCTAAAAGTTGCCAAACAGGTTTGCTATCGTTTGGAAGTTAGTTTTTCCGACATGTTATGCTTAAGTGAGTTTTAACGTAATGTTAAAGTATAGGAGAACGAATTGGACTATAATTATATGGCTTATAACATCTTTAAAATTTAAATAGTTTAATTTTTGAAGAGACAGAATTAAAGAGAAATATTTGTTCTTTAAGTTGCATGTGTTATTTGAACAGTATGACCAATTTAGAGAGAGTTAACATTCAAAAACATTTTAATTTCGGGAAATCTCCATTGAAAAATGAAAACAATCACATTTTGTTGCAAGATACTATGGGCAAAGTATAAATGTGGAGGTTATACGAGCTGACGTCACAGTCAACTCATTACAGAGGACTAAATGAACCACGCATTGCGATTGGCTAATGGAATTTGCAAAAATGTCATTCGTTTTTAAAGATGTGTTGATTTTTACTTTCCGTTGTAAAATGAAATTGTAGAATCATATATCATCAAAATTGTAATTTCATAGTGAATTTTAAAATTGTTGTTAAGAAAATATTTTAAATTTTGTCAAATATCAATGGGTTATTATGTGAACCAAAATAATGCTTGGTATAATAAAAATAATTTATACTGCAATATTTATTAGACTGTAAAAAACTTGTAATATTTATTTGTAACAATTTATTAGTATAAACTTTCAATGGGATGCACGCTCTGGCCTTGTAAGTTAAAGGTGCCGGATTTGATTCATGTGTTAGGTGTGGATGTTCGTTGTGATTCGGAATCCACGTTAAGCTGTGGGTCCCGGACTGATTAGTCGTTATTATGCACCAAAATAGGTCGTTGTGCTTACAAACTAACCAATCGAGCTGAAACTTGGAAGACAGGATCTTTGTCAATGGCAACGTATTTCTTTAAGTTTTGGGAGTTGAGTTGCCATACACAAGTTTCTAGTACTCGTTCGTGGTAGATTTTGATGGTTACTGCCGTCCGCATTCAACCAATTTGTCAATTTTCAAGTAGATTTTGGCATGCAAGATATCATTGAACTCAACTTGAAGAATTATGAATATTCATGGTACCAGGTGTATCATAGGTGGTACTACTTCTGGTTTATCAATTTTGAAGATAAATATGGCATGTTGGGTGTCGTTAGGCTTGTCTTGAAAAATTATGAATGTTTAAGGTACCAGGTATAGCATAGGTAGTACCACTTTCGGTTTATTAATTTCCAAGATAAATATGGCATGTTGGACTTTTGTTTTGATGAATTATGAATGTTTAAAGTACCAGGTATGCTATCGGTACCACTTTCGGTTTATCAATTTTAAAGATAATTATTGCATGTAAGGTATCGTCGAACTCAGTTTGAAGAATTATGAATATCCCTGGTACCAGGTTTACCATAGGGGATAAATAGAAAAACGATGAAACGGACAAATTCAAAAAAGAGAAGTCGTCAGTGTTTAAAATAAATTTACGATATCCCCCAAAAAAATACTTTTGAAAAGTAGAAGAACCACCAATCTCAAAAACACAAAAAACTTTCTTACAATAAAAAAATCATAAACATGATGAAAATTTTCAGCCACAAACACAGTGATATAAAAAAATGGCCAACCTCTGATTAGAACTCTCGGTTGTGACTCGCTTACGAATGTATGCTTACTTAATTTATTTTTAACATTTAAGTTCCGCTCCCATAAAAATTTACGCTGCTTGAGGTTGGCGCCCGTCTTAATTACTAACCTTTAAAACCCCCCACACATAAAAACTTTCCAAAATGTATGTATCAACCAAACAAAAGCTTACCAGAAACACTTTAGTTTCCTACTTAAAAAATTCTTAATAACGATTCAAATGCAAGCGTTTGAGCACAGTTTCTCTATACTATTTTGAAAATTACACGAGCATGAATATTTACACCACTTTGTATTTCCTACCCCATCCAAATGAAATCATAAACTCAAATATTCGTGCAAACATCCATAAATTAGTTTAAACGCAAGCATTGTTAATATTCCTATGACGGGCGCCAACCTCAAGCAGCGTAAATTTTTATGGGAGCGGAACTTAAATGTTAAAAATAAATTAAGTAAGCATACATTCGTAAGCGAGTCACAACCGAGAGTTCTAATCAGAGGTTGGCCATTTTTTTATATCACTGTGTTTGTGGCTGAAAATTTTCATCATGTTTATGATTTTTTTATTGTAAGAAAGTTTTTTGTGTTTTTGAGGTTGGTGGTTCTTCTACTTTTCAAAAGTATTTTTTTGGGGGATTTATAACTTCTTTGAGTGAACTTTGTTTCTATAACCCATTTATTCTTTGTTGCAAAAACTAAATAAAACAAATCTAAATTGCAAAATAAAGAATGTCCAGGTTATTAGAAAATTACATCCGAAATGATAGTATATAAATCTTAGTGCATCTATTTTATAAATATAAAATTGAATGTGTTAGGCTTTTTTTTAAAAAAAGTTAAGGAAGCAAGTATATATATATATACCTGACCGGCCCGGTGATTGCACCGGACAACCTTATGGCCAGTACGCCCCTGTACATGATACATTGTAGATTATTATACAGTAAGATAGTTTCGACTTTAGTTTATAAATTGGATAACATATGTTGCAGTTAACTTTTCAGCTTTTATATACATATAATTAACTGTTAAAATTTGTTTCACAAGTAAAAAATTTTCATCAACCATTTCTTTATATTTGGTTTAGTATGATATGTAGTAAAATGGCTATAGATTAGGTTTAGTGAAATGTTGATTATTGTACTCTTTTAATGCAGGCATTTATTTTATTAGACTAATGTTAAAAAGGTAATTAGAAGACTTCTTTTGTGTATTTTAGAGCACACATATTCACTTAAGCATCTTTTTGAAGTTTTCAAGAAGAGCCCTCTTCAAAACGCTTTTATGAGTTATATATAATTCTGTTGTAACATTCTAGTGGGAAACAAATAAGCTAATGTTTAAAATATGGAATTCTAACAAGCGAATAAAAGTGAAAAATAATTTATGAGGTATAAAAAAATTATAAAATGCACATAAAGCCAGAAAAAATTCGGTTAAGGAGAGAAATTGATATAGTCAAACCTCGTTTACGTGAAATCACTTGTATGATATCCTGTTTTACGAGAAGTAAAAGCAGTTCTCCGTACGATGAAGCTTAAACTTAATTTTAATTTTTTCTTTTAACATGAAATCTCACATGATGAAATCCCGCTTAAGACGAAAAAAAATTTGATCTTCAAACCACTTATTTTAGATGAAACCTTGCAATGTTTCCTAATGCAGCAGGCAAATGCCTCATGTGCTTTAAATTATTTTGAAGAAGTAGACACATTTAAAAAAAAAAGTTTTCTTAAAAACTTAAAACAAACATCAATAACAGACTTAATATGTCAAATAAATAATAAATTCCTGCATGGTTAATAATTTTTTTTTTGTTCTTAATAAATATCTTGTTAAACACTTGCACTAAGTATAAACCTTGGAATGTAAAATGTTCTGAACTAGGGGTCAATTCTTTACGCCATTAAAACATTTTAACGGAAATTTTGTAGTTGGGGATGTTTAGAACACATTGAGAGATATTACCTCAGCGAATTTGATCAAAATCGTTAGAGCCATTTTTTAGCAATCAGTGAAAAACATGATTTTTTTTTCAATGGCAGCTACTTTATGCGCATGCACGGTTTTGAAGAAAACCTTAATGGTAGGTCCCATGGCTAGCACCAACCCACACACCAAATTTGAACATCGTTGGTCAATCTGTCCGGGAGTTATGCGCACATACAGACACACATTTTTTCTAGATCACTTTTTTGAAATCAGGATGTTCCAAAACGTGGGAAAATGAGAAAAAAAAAAATCGAAATATTTTTAATTTGATCGAATCTTATACTTCCATTACCCTATGTAATATGGGTAATTGAAAGTAAAAACACCAGCATTAAGTACACATATAACTAGTAGTTTAAAATCTGCATTAATTAGACGACAAGGTTTTTAGACTGTTAACACGAAATTCAGTTAACACAAAAAATTTCGGTGATCCCATCAACTTCGTTGTAACCGTAACTTCAATTCAAATTTATTTGATATTTTTATTGCCTTTTAGTAAAACTTTTTAATCTAATTTTTTGTAAAGAGTGAAATCCTGATAGCTTATTGAAGTGAACAACACTTTTTGCACGATCCAGAATTAGGGGGTTAAGGAGTTTTCTAGAAGGTTTATCCAGACTGTTCCAGAATCAAATAGTAAAGTTTATTAGGTCACAATTAAATCGCTGTAGCGATTATAATTTCCATTTTGATTAGTAACTTGAAGTGTGACATTGATAACAATATAATTAAATCATAAAATAAATTTTGGTTAAGTACTTCCAGTTTTTTTTTTTTGTTAGTGCTATTTTAACCCATTATAGAGTAAAATAGATATACTCATTCAAAAAGAGTTGTTATTTTGAAAAATAATATGCGTTATGAATAGTTTGTTATCGAAGAGAAGTCTGTCAAAAATTAATAATGAAAACAATTTTATAAAAATGTGAGTTATTTATTAATTGGCATGATTTTTAAAAATAGCACAAATACTACCCACTTTACACCCTTTAATCTTTAGTAATATTCAATTTACTACTTCATTTTTAGTTGGGACGGAAAAAACTGAAAAGTTATAAACATGCAAAATTATTTTAAGTCCTATACATTTTGTGTGACTGGTTTTTATAAAATAAACATTGAAGCAAAATCACACCACTATTAAAGATGTATATTTGTAATCGTGCATTGTAAGAAACTCCTGTTTATATAATTTTCGTTTTCCATATCTATTACGTAATAAAGTAGATATTCAGGTTTTACTCCCTCGGATTGAAAATGATAGAGTTGATCAGAAGCCAATGAACCATGCGATTGATGAAACATCGCAGGTGTGTGTGATTGCGAATTCGTTGTTCAAACTTTTTTCTGTGATTTTGTTGTTCAAAAGATGATGAAAAATCGTCAGTATTGTTATTTCTCATGCTTCTGTTGCTATATTTTCTCAAATGCTTTATCAGTTTATCAGCTAAACTATTGACTGAAAATTTTATAACTTTATACAAGGTATAATAAAATTGTGCTTTTTTTAACAAAACTAATAGAACCCGTCGTAATCGATTAATGGTTATTTTTCTTAAAAATAAGATATGGTTCCAAGTACCAAACATCTATGTATAAAGGTTCTTCATTGCATTTTAAACATTGGTTATTTTTAGAGAAGTAATATTGAGATTGGCTATTGGGTTTTGTACTGAATAACAAAATTTGTAGTAAAACTATCAAGGACTGTAATTTTATTCTTGCTAATTTATTTTGTTTTATAACTCGTTTTTTAATATTAACTGCATTGTGAATGGCCATTTTTAAATCTTTTATATCAACTTCTATTTAGTGTGTGTGTGGTTGTTTGCCTGGCTGGGTAGGTGGGTGTGGTTGTCGCAGTCCGGCAAATCTGCGGAGTCCTAATCAACCCACTCGCCATTATCTAATCGGGCTGAATCTTGACTGATAGATTCGATGTCGATGGCAATTCATTCGATCAAATAATGGGGGCTGTCACTCTTACTGAAAGTTAGCTTTTATACGCGTTTCTATAATCGCTTCGGAATACTAGTAATTCCCATTGAGTCGATCATTGTAGAAAATCTTTTCTATTTCAAAATTGTTTTAATCAAAATAAAGATATGGGTTTCTATTGGGGGTATTCTATTAGGGGATTAGATATGGGTTGCTATTTCCTTACGTGCCAACGGTACCAAGCTTAATTCAAACATGTTCAATTTGGCGTTATATAATGACTTTCATATTTCCCTATTAAGGTTGACGAGACAAAATCTTCCTGATTAACCCACTTTCCGTGTTAGAATCCTAGGTTAGGCATGGATGTTCGTTGTGATTCGGAATCCACGTTAAGCTGTAGGTCAAGGCCTGATTAGCCGTCATTGTGCACAAAAATAGGTCGTTGAGCATATAAACAAACCAAACAAAACAAACCAATCCAATTGAATCTTGGCAAATAGACTCATTGTAGATAACAATGCATTCATTTAAGTTTTGGGAGCAAAAAAGAAGGTACTAAGTATTTAATAGGTAGTAATTGTACAGTACCCCCCAAAAAAATCAGAACTTCGGTTCTAATTATCCTAGAATCTTACGGTTTGCACCAAAATGTTTTGCTTACGATTTTCTATATATCTGATGCAATTTTTTTCTTAAGGGACCATTTACTAAGTAAAAGTAGCGCTATCTTGGAAAATTTCAATACGAACCCCTATTTTTTATCATTTCATTCGATTTAGAATACTTCATTTACTCTTAATACCAAATTTCAATGCAATATATTGAAAAACACGTCACTTATGAGCGAAAATGTTTCGACCATTTTTTGACCGATCTTCAGGGAGAATTTCCATTAAACGAAAGGTATTTTTAAGGTTCTACTTCACAGCGGGAGAAATCAAACGGTCAGTGCGGCGTTTCACGACGTTAAAAAATACAAATATTAGTCTAAAACTGCATAGAAACTATTTGGATTAATAGTGTCATGTTTATGATTAATACAAAAATAGCAAGTAAATGCGAAAGTAACATAATTTATTTACAACATTAAAGATGTGCATTCTTCACACGAAATAAATAAAATATCGAAAACTGTAATTGCAGAAGTATAACGTATACTACTGATAGTTAGAAAATTAATAAATATAAAATGTAGTCATTAGTAAACACTATTCAGCAAAGCATGATTATTTTACAGAAACATTTCACTGTAAACACAAATGTAACTTGATCGTTGAAATTATTTATAAAATAAAAAAAATCACATGATTCAGTAAAATTTTTCAAGGATAACTTATTGAAATTGCTTAAAAAATGTTGTCTTAACTAAATGTAAATTAATAAAGTAATTTAAAAAAAAAAAAAAAAAAAAAGCACACTTTTGAAAACCACACAAAACATATGTCCACACGTTAGACAGATTAAAAAAATATATATAAAAAATAAAACTGCTTTGTTTGTATAAAATAATATTTCTTTTTGTAATTTCAAGAAATTCTTTTCCGATTCACCCCGCTGTTCCTATTCACCCCATTTTACGATAATTGAACGTTGTGCGATTTTGTACACCTCTAGTTTACCTTGAATTAATCTTTGATAGTTTTCCAAAAGTAGTCTACTATACGGTCCCTTAAAGTGAGCGTTTTTTACATTTTCGCTAAAAAATTGAGAACTAAAAGTCAAAATGGAAAGAAAAAAATTGTGTGGGGGTTTTAGACCATGGTAAATCTAATGAAAGCAAAAAAAAAAAAAAAAAAATGTATGTTTCTATTCAATTTTTTTTAATTGTTTTATTAATTAATAATTAATTACTATTAAAAAAGAAATAGATGTTGATTGCTATTTATGTGTTTGACAATTTACAAACTATCTTTTGAAAAAAAAAAAAAATTACTGAAATATATTAATTATTTAAGTATTTATAGCCAAAAAATCCACTTTTTTATTTAACATTAATTTATCATTTTCTTTTTATCATTTAAATTACAAACCATTCATTAGAAAATTAAGAATTTTTGTATTTCGACATTTTTTTGGATGCTGAATCCAAATATGAGATATTATGAGGTTGCTATTGAACTTTTTAAAGTTTGATTCTATTTTAATATGTAGATGACCCCTCATGACAAAAAAAAAACTACATGCAATTATTAAAAACCTTCCACGATTTACAACGGTACCTTTTGTTTGTTATTTCAAGAATTAGATCACAAGATATAGCCATCGTTCTGATTTTTTTTTGGGGTACTGTACAGGAATGGGTCTTTTGTTCTTAGTGGTCAAACACTATGAAAACTCGATCTAAGATCAAGAAACTGGACTTGAACATAAAAATTGGCAATGCATATAAAGGATTTATATTAAAAACTTAGTTTTTATGGGTTATATTATTAAATCCTTTATATTAATATCGTTTTTATTTGAGACAAGCAAAATTTTCGGAAGGCTAATTAAACCACTTGTCTCTATCCAATCGAGTTGAAACTTGGCAAATAGATTTGTTGTCTGTAACACCGCATTTTATCAAGTTTTTAGAGTCCTTATATATAAAGTGGAAACATGCCTTCTCCATTTTAAAATAAAATAATTAATAGTTTAAAAAACTAAAAAACACGCTTTAGTAGAAAAGTGAACGAAAAAGTAGAAAATAATTTTAAATAAGTTTGAAATAAGAATAGAGTGATTAACAAGAAATATTTATTTTATCGTAGAAAAGCGCGGGGTGCTTTTTAATATATTTTCATAATGGCTCTACTTTTACCAATATCTGTCATTAAATATTTACAACAATTGACATCAAGCACTCCACGCTTTTTTACGATAAAATAAATATTTCTTGTTAATCACTCTATTCTTATTTCAAACTTATTTAAAATTATTTTCTACTTTTTCGTTCACTTTTCTATTAAAGCGTGTTTTTTAGTTTTTTAAACTATTAATTATTTTCTACTTTTTAGTTTGGTTTTCTATTAAAGCATGTTTTTTAGTTTTTTAAACTATTAATTATTTTTTCTGTAAACTATAAATTTTTTTTAGTTAATTTTTTTAGTTAAGTGTACAAAACTCTCCAGTTGTTCCTGCGAATAGTCACATGCTTGTCTCAAATTTAAGTCATGTATATCCCTTAGTACACGCCGTATTAATTGGCACAAAACACTACCGTGTCTCTGAATATGAAAAATCACTAAATCCTGAAGATCCTGGTAAGGATAATGCGACTTAAAAAACACGCTTTGTATAACCGTCGTGCCCACGAAAAATCTTTCAAATGTCTGCCTTATCAATTGTAGATTACAGGTTTTGTGATTACTGGGATTGTAACGGGTAACGGCACACAAGGGTTCGTTTCCGGAAAAGGTTGATTGGTTGGAATTTAACCGCGCAAGGGCAACACGAGCTAATCCTTGTGACAAAGCGACAAAATTATTGTGTTGTCATCAGTCTTTGACAAGTGTGCACAGTTTGAATCAAATCTGTTTGCTCAAAGTAGGGCAAAATCGAGCCCAAAAGAGTCTGTTAAAAGCAAACATACAGGTGAAACTAATAAAAGCGTGTTAAAAAAGCGTTTAATTCACAAAAATAATCTCGTTAAAATATTCCATTTTCGTTTGCATTTTCCCACGTTTTGGAAGTTTCCGAAGGCAAAATGGTGATCTAGAAAAAAATGTCTGTGTCCTTATATGTGCTTCTCTGAGGTCAGCTTAATCCGTATGACAAATCCGAGTGGTTATGGCTTGGGACTTATAAATCCAATGGCGTTCCCGCGCTTAGAATCAAATCCTCTGAGTTTTTGAAAGAACTGAACTTTTTTTCACTTGGAATCATTTCTAGTTCTTAAGGAATACACAATATTTAAAGTGGGTTTAAGCGGATATATATATTATCATGGGAATTTGAGGAGTAAAAGTTTAATGCAGTTGCACACTAAAGTTGATAATACATCTAAAGGATTTATTGTAAAAACTTTGTTTCTATGGCTAAGTTTTATTCTTGTAACTTTTCCATCGAACTACTTTTTAACTTTAATCCCTAATTTTCAATTATACTAATATAGAATATGAAAATATGCAAGACTTGGTTTGCTTTCAACCACTTTTTGGAAGATTAACGGATTAAACGTTTCCATAACAACCACGGTGACTAAACCATTTGAGTGCATTAATTTTATAATTGATTATTTGATAACGCACAGTTCACTGGTTAACTTGTTTGTTATTTAAGTTGTGACAAAAAATATTGAAATGAGTAATATTGAAAAATGATTAGTAAAAGTACTTAGTTTTTTAAAAAAATGTGTCTATAAAAAAAATCCCCAAAAATCACGAACCAATGCGAGGTGAAAGTGAGGTTTCCGTTTCCTTATGTTGTTTCAGTCTAGCTAGTTTTTTCCTCCATTTCTTCTGGTTATATTTTCTTTATCTTTTGGTATAATAATAGTTATTTATGCAACTAGTTGCGAAAGTAACACTTTTTCAAACGAGGTAAAATATTTATTTGGCAAGTGCGTTAACACGAGTGTAAATATAACCGAGTATGAAAAGGTAATTTCGCACACGTTGCGTACAATCATACAAAATTTTTTACAATAGCATGTAATTTTTTTTTAATACATATATATTTATGTTGGCAACTCTAATCAATGAATCTGTTCTGAAAATGTCATTTCTCTATAAAGATTATATAAAATTTGAGAATAAAGCGTGCGGTAAAGTGCATTATCGCATTAGTGCGATAAAGTTACACTGTTAAAAATTTGGTTCCACCCTGCACCAAAATTTGGTGCCCATTTAGCTGCCACCAACATTTGGTGCTTAGTTTCACGAAATAATGGTGCTACCTCGGACACCATATTATGGTGATAGGTTGCACCAAAATTCGCGTTTTCGCTACACCACTTTATGGTGCATGGTTGCACCAAGATTCCCGTTTTCGCTACCCCATTTTATGGTGCATGGTTGCACCAAAATTAGTGTTTTCGCTACTCCATTTTATGGTGCATGGTTGCACCAAGATTCCCGTTTTCGCTACCCCATTTTATGGTGCATGGTTGCACCAAAATTAGTGTTTTCGCTACTCCATTTTATGGTGAAACGTTGAACCAATATTTGCGTTTTTGTTATACCATTTTATGGTGATAGTTTAAACCCCCTTTTATATTTTTTGTACCGCATTTTGAAGTTAAGGATGAATCAATATTTATGATTTCTGTCCTCAACTTAAAGGTGCATTAAATGTTGCATAATGCGTTTTTCCCCCTCCCCCCTGCTTGTTATAGCTGTGGATAGAATATATATTTTTAAATTAAATATTGTTTGTATTAAATAATTTTTTTTGTTTTAAATTATTACTTTTTCATATATTATATAGTTTTATAAATAATATTTTGTATATAAATTATTTTAATGTATTATAAATAAAAAATAGTTATCATTTCAACATTCATCGAGGATATAACTGCATGGGTTCTTCAGCTAGGACAATGAAGTAGTATAATTATGCATTAATTAAAAATATATCCATTTGGAAACAACCAATATTAAAGTAATTTTTTTTTCCCAACAAATAAAATATCCACATATTAAGTAGAAAATATAATTAAAAAAAAAATTATATTTCTAATAAGCATTACTATTTATTTAAAAACTGAATACCTTTATTTATTGTTACCAACAATAACCCTTTTAAATAATTAAAATTATGATCAGATCAACAATTCTCATATTTTAGCAAACTATTTTTATAGCCCTGTATATTTCACACAGAATACTTGAACAGGAAAACATTGTTTACTTATTTAATCAGATCTCAAATGCAATAAAAATGAGTCATGACACCCTCAATTTCATATATATATTCAAATTTAAATAGCAGCTTCACATTATAAATGAAAATACAAAATCAAAATATTTTATTAATTGCTCATTACAAAAAAGCAAACTGAACAGATGTAATTACAAAACATTTTATGAATAACAATACGGTTGGTAAAATTAGCATCCCACTTTCTACACCACAACTTGTGTTAAGGAAACCACAGCTTCAGAATACCATTATATTTTGCCCTGTTGGACATGTGTATCTAAATTATACTATCAAACAAATTCTGTTTAAATATATTTGTAAAAAAGTAATATATTATAAACATATATTACAAACACCTACTTAATACAGAAGAGACAGTACTTTTCCCTTAAAGGGTGCTATTGGCAAAAAATATCCAAGTACAGTACGGATTCTGCGTTAAGAACTGTTTACGTAAAACCAAGCCAAATCATGGCAACCATAGGCAGTTAACTTATTAAAAAATGGCAGCTGCTGCCATTTATTGGCAAAAATTATCTTGGCGCAGAATCCGTACCACACTTGGATTTTGCCAATGGCCTCCTTTAACGGAAAAGTACTGAAGAGGCTTTTTAAAACATTTAGTTGATTAAAAGTCTGTAACTGAGCACTAAATCAACTTATTACTTTGCAGATTATATTTTTTATCATATTACAGCAACCTTTCATTATGCAATGGTATCATGTAGCTTAAAATAGAATATATTTTTTAAAAAATTATTTAAAGTCACCTTCAGAGGAAGTCATTTTACTGTTATTTGTACTAAATGCAAGTTTTTCATGTTGAAATAGGGGAATTCTTAATAAAGAATAATTAAAAAAAGCTGAGGGACAACCAATAATACCACAAACATACCGAAAAAGATAGCTCATGTTTATGTTTATTACGAGCAGGGTAGAAATGAAACTTTTGAAAGTCTACTTTATTTAGCACACAAAAACATTGTTTTTAATCAGGGTTCCCACACTTTTCATACAATAAGAAGCTATTAAACACCTTTAATATTTTTCATAAGAACTAACCTTAACTTGCATACATGAATTAAAAATCAAACCTGTACAAGATTTTGTATGATAATTAGCATAAACTATCTTATTTAAAAATAAACAACACATTTGAAACCATTAATACCACAAACATATCGAAAATGAGTCAAATCTAGTTAGCTGTAATAAATAAGCTGGAATTTTAAATTACTATTAGAGAAAAATAAGAATTATTAAAGGTTTTTATAAATGAAAACTAAAAGTAAGGATTTCTTAAAGAACAAGACCTAGTAGAAACATTGTTTATACATAAATTAAATATAAAACATGTACTAGATTATTTAAGGTTTTTTTAGAATAAAACTTGTAATAAGTTCTAGTCTTCTTGAACGGAGTATCAGGTTACTTATCCAGATCATATACGAACCACGTTCTGGTGCAGCATAGTCTTCAATTGTGTACTCATTTGACTTAGATCCATTCCTGCTGCTACAATGATAGGTTATCAAAATTTAATGGACTTTGAACGTGGCATTATAGTCAGCGCTTGAAAGATGGACATAGTATCTCCGAGGTGGTAAATAAACAGTACTGTGGTAAATAAACTGTACCGTGGTAAATAAACTGTACCGTGGTAAATAAACTGTACCGTGTGTATCTATTACCCGGTAAAACATCAAATCTCAGAGAAATCGATGCGGTTAGGAAAATACCTTGAAAGACAGGGACCATCAACAACTAAGGAGAATCCTTAAGCAAGATGGAAGTGCACCACTTCTACAAATTGCCACAAATGTCAATGCTGGGGCATCAACAAGTGTCAATGTGCAAACAGTTCAAAGAACCATCAATGATGTGAGGCGGAATCCCACACATGACGTTGTTGACTACATGACACAAGGATTTACGATTCGCCTGGGCCCACCAATATCGCTATTGAACTGTTGATGGCAAGAAACTGTTGCCTGGTCTGATGAGTCTCCTTTACAATTGTATTGGGCAGATGGACAAGCAGGGTTGGGGGACAACCTTATGAATCCAAGGATCCTACATGTCTACAGGGAACTGTTTAACTTAGTGGAGCCTCTGCGATGATATGTGGCATATGCTGTTGGAGCGATATGTGTCACATGATTAGTCTAGAGACGACTCTGACAGGTATGTAAGCATCTTCTCCCATCACCTGCACTTATTCATGTCCATGGCGCATTCGGCTGGACTTGGACAATTCTAGCAGGACAATGGGACACTCCACATGCCACGAGTAGCTACAAACTGGCTCCAGGGACACTCTTTTGACTTTGGACATCTTCGTTGACCACCTAAACCCCCACACAGGAATATTAGTATGTCTGGGATGCCTTGCAACGTGATGATCAGAAGAGATCTCCACCACCTCGCACTCCTATGGATTTGTGAGCTGAGCTGAGCATCATCATCGGGAAACTGAAATATACAAAAGAGCATGATTAAGTCCCGAGTTTATTATTATTTTTATTATGTATAAAATTGTGTTTACTTTACTGCAATTTCATTGAAATACCACTGGTCGCTCTACACAGAATAATTTTTTTTGTTATTTAATCGATAACTATCCGAGACGATTTTTTATTTATGCAATTTATTTCTCAATTAAACTCTATAGTCCGAAGGAGGGCTGCATGTTAAGGTACTCCATCGGACATCATTATAATTTTTTTTACAGAATGTGGAGAAAAGTTAGATTATGAGTCCACTGGTCTGCCGTGGCAAAAATGGCCGAAACTGGTCAAAAATCGATATGGAATGAGTTGAACTAAATCCGATTGCCAAATAATGAGCATTCTTTTTTTATTTTATAACCCTTAGTTCTTTAATTTTCAATTAAAGGCTGCAGACGGTTCAGATATCAGGCGACGGCTTACTTGTATCTTTTAAAAATGAATCAAGTACACAATATATATTATGTCCCTAATGACGTAACTGATGTTGCCAATTAGGCTCACTTTTGAAATATGCTAGTTTTCTGACCCAGAAATCAGAAATCATTTGCCTCCTTCTTCATTGAAAATCAAAGTGCGTTGGCTGACCAGAAGAAAAAGTGAGTTAATATACTAGCAAGTTACGACATATTTGGCAGTCGGATTTAGTTCAAGTCATTAAATCGAGCAGTTTTGGCCATTTTTGCCACAGCAGACGAGGGGATTTACATTCTTCGCATTCTATAAAAAATACAGAATGATGTTCGATGATGTACCTCAACATGCAGTCGTCTCTTAGTCTATTAGTGATTAAGGTAGAATTGAAATAAAGGATATATAAAAAGACAATAAACTACGCGTGAAAAAAATACATTTAAAATAGCATTAATTGAAAACGTATAATTTGAACGAAAGGGGTCTTAAACATTCTTTTTCAGAAAACATGTTTAGATGAAAATGCATTGAATTGTTCGAGAAATTGATTAAATCGAACTTTTGAATATTTTGTATGATTAAACTTTCAACTGCAGTGGCATAAACTGTTACATAATTCATATGAGCGGCCTCTCAAACCATTCTTCCATAAGCGTGATTAAAAGTTGACGGAAAATTAATAAATATTATTTAAGTACTATTATTTATTTGAAAAGAGGAGGGACCATTGTTCACTTTCAAGGGTGGAAACATTTCATGAAAAATGACTCGGGTCTGAAACTGCATACAACAGTTAAAGCTTATAAACTTTAGGATAATGCTAATAATTATTGAATAAAATAATTTTTTATTCATACTTATGTCATTTTTGTAGAAAGGGTGCAATATAAGTCAAAATTTATCATTTTGAGTAAAAAATCCGAGACTGCATGTACTTGAAGCTAGTTGAAAGGCACAAGATTGTTTTCATATTAAATTCAAGCTGAAACAGACTTAAGCGTCCTTCCAGCCCATATAATCTATGATTATGTATACACTTTAACTTAAAAAAAAAAAAAGAATTTTGGGTTGTGTCACTTTTGTAGCAAGAGTGCGATAAAACATCGCGAAATCAGAAATTTTATGGTAATTTCACTGGTAATGCATTGCGGCGAATTTGTCAACATCACTTAAGCCTAACTGAACACAGGGCAAATCAGTTTCTGCATCGATAAATAATTTACAGTAAGCAAAAAACATTTACCATATATGTAAAATAAAGCATTTTACTTACCTTGATATTCGATTAATGATTTAAATACTCTGTGCTAGACATTGGCTTTCGGTCTTGATGCGGTTGTTGTCGATTTCAATCGGTTACGGTTGCGGTGATCCGAGGTTGCACCATATTTTCGTGCAACCTCCTCATCAGTATTTTTCGTTGATGGAAATTGCACCACTTTTTGGTGCAACTGCCTGCCAGCCATGAAATTGCACCAAAATTTGGTTCAACGTTGAACTGAATTTTTTAACAGTGTACTTTACCCAACTCTACGCGATATTGTTACTCTCGCCAAGATTTCTGATTAAATTTTTTTTTTTTTTTTTTTTGAATTTTTGGCATGTTGTTATAATTTTTTTTTATAAGTTGACGGCTTACGCTTTACAATACTGTTCTTGCATATTAAATTTATTTTCTATTGTATAGGTATTATCTGAAGAATAATTATCCAATGGTAGTATATGTATTATAAAAGTTCTATTTTGAGATATTTTTAAACTCTTTTTACTATATGTTCATTTAAGACCTATCAATGTGGAATATTAAACATTTAAAATAAAGCTAACGCATGGCATTAGTTCTGCAAAAAACATTGATGTTTCGTAAATTTAAATGGAATTTCACATCAATTTATTGTTTTAATATCCGCAACCAAACTTTGACAAAAATAAAATTTTGGTTACATCAGTCGCAATTTTGTTATTTTTAAAATCGATTTTTACGTTCAGTTGCTATTGTTTGTTATGTAAGAAAATGCAAGTATTGCATTCTGTTTTTTTTTTTTTTTTTTTTTTTTTTTTTTTTTTGTTTTTTGTTTTGTCTGCATTTCCACATGTTTTAGAACGTCCTCAGTCCCCCCCAAAAAAGTTTAGAATATCTGTAAGTCCGTATGTGCGTTTTTCTGTGACCAGCCTAATTTCTGAATCGGTTGAGCGATGTTTAACTTTTATATGCAAGTTAATGATAGCCATGAGACCTGTCATTAAGGTTTTCGTCAAAATAATGATTGCACAATCATTTTATGTCATATTTGTGTGAACACCTGTTGCGGCTCGGTTCTTTGATTTTTTGCAATCTTAAAACTGTCGGCTGTTATTCAATAGGTATAGATTTTATGTAAAGCGTTATTATAAGAAGGGTTTCATTGTTTGAGAACAGCTGATACAAATCATAACATACTTTTAAAAACAAATTCGATTTTTCCATTCTATTAGCTAACCACAGTGTATGTTGCTTTCTTCTGTCAACAGTTGACTCTGACATAGCCACATAGCCACGCGTAATATACTTTATTTTATTGTGATTGAGAAAATGTAAAATAATATGGAACGAACGAACGAACGCGCACACACACACACACACACACACACACACACACACACACACACACACACACACACACACACACACACACACGTGAAATTTACATATTATTGAGCTCAGATCGAGTTTTCATAGTGTCTGACCACTAAGAAAATATACATTCCTAATTTTTTAACATTTTTTAGCCCCCAAAACTTGATTGAATATATTGTCATCCAAGGTTATGTGCCAAGTTTCAGCTCGATTGGATAACGACAAGTTTGTTAATGATCGCTTCGAAGATTTTGTCCCTCATCAAGCTTAGTAGATGATGATTTCAGTCATTAAATATCGTCACATTGTTCATGTTAAAGCTTGGTATCTATCGAGCATGAATAAAGCTTGGTATCTGGATAATATAGAACGTGAGTAAAAGCTGATAAGTCTGTTTTGCGGCAAAAGAAATGTTTGTAAAAGCTGCCTTTTAGTGACAGCTTCATAATTTGATCGAAAGCATTGTCATCCAATCTATCTAATAAGTTTAAGCTGGATCGGATATGACTTTCTATGGATTGGAAGTGGGTTTATTAGTGATCCGTGAAGACAAGTGTACTAATTAGTCATCCGGAGCGACAGTAGTAGCGTGTGTAAAAGCTGTATTTTAGTAGCAGTGACAATTCCCAAAACAAATTAGAATGCATTGTCATTGACATCAAATCTACCTGCCAAATTGTTGCTGGATTGGATGATAGAAAATGGGTAATTAGTCCTCCGCAGATTTGCATGCCACACATAAACAAAATCGAAGTTAATATAAAGGATTTAATGTCATTAGATCATGGAAGAACTGCTAATTGCTCTTAAATATTTTAATTAAAATATGCTATCGAATTCCTAGTTACTATACTAAAACAAATCCGTATTGATGATTTAGCTTTTACTTTGTAGAACAAATAACTTTTTATTTTTTAAATCCAACTTTAGCCGGAAGAAATTTTGAAGTCATGGAAATCTTATTATTTTTTCCGTTTATCTTGTCTCTAATTACTTCGTGCTCGTGAAAATTTTTATGAATATGTTTCTTAGATTTTTTTTTATAGTTTAGCCTTAAGGTTTATTTCTTTTTTTTAGCTGAATATTTGGAGTGAATTGTTAAGGTTTTATGATTTTTACGTATATATTATACGTATGTTGCAGAGCTAAAATGAAACAAGTCCACTGGAAGCAAGTATAAGAAAAAGGTTTATATTGTTTAGCAACTGTACTACGCTGCTGTATACTAGAATATATAACTTACGTTTTAATTTCATGAACATTAAAATAAAGATTCAATGTAAATTTTTTCTTTAAAAGTTTCTCCCAAACCCAGTCAATTTTAATAAACTTTGGTAAAGATATATACAACTTAACTCTGAATCGTCGATACATTAGTTTATAAGTGTTATAAAGAACATTTTTTAATTGTTTGGAAATGATTACTTTTGGTATAGTTTATAATAAAATACATTTTAAAATATAATGTATTAATTCGACGAATTAATATGCATTAGAATAAATTAAGATTAAAATTTTAAATGATTGTTGTAATAAATTTAAGATAGTATTGTAACTTTATTTTCATTAGCCGTGAATTGTGTAATAACAGACATTATAGGGGGATATGGGATAGGGATACTTGACCCAATTTTTAGTTTTGGGTGTTTAATTTTTATTTTACATTACTTAGGTTGTGTAAATTATGTATTACACAATATTTATGAATATCTTTCTGAAGTATTAATTGTAAAGGTGGTAAAATATTGAACATAAAAAACCTTCAACTTGGGTCAAGTATCCCAATGTATAGGGATACTTGACCCAAGTCATATATTTGGGAGTATACAATTTAAAATTAGAAATGTTACTCTTTTACATAGTAATAACATAACTCTCATTAATAAGTCCCATTAATACTTTCCTATACTTGTTCAATGAGGTCAATACTTTTTATTTTTATTAGCTACATAATGTTAATATGGTGTCCACTTTTAATTTTTATTAAAGAAAGCTAAAAATATTAGCAGTTTGAAAGCTATTTCTGTTCTTATACAAGTTCAAGAATAAGAAAATTACTATTCATTTAACTGGAAATGTAAACTCATATTAAAACCCAAAATTTGTAATTCTATAAATTTTCTTTGAAAACTCAGGTGGATGAAGAATAGTTTGAATTTAGTCAGGTTTGTGTATCTTCAGGTGTTTTGTGCATTGAACATTATAAAATGTTTTGAAAGGTGAGTTCATGATACACCTGATGGTTGTAGTCTGTGAAAACAATGTGAAGGGAATTATGATACCGTTAACTCATGTAACATCGACGGTAGGCAACGACAAATACCTATCAAGAATATCCATTAGTAACAATACCTTTTTATCAATTAAACATCTTACATACTTAACAAAATAGTGTAAGAAGAATAAAAAAATCAATAAAACCTGCCAAATACATTTGAATAGTATCTCTATCATGGGTCAAGTATTTCCTATATGCCTTGGGTCAAGTATACCTAATTGTACATTTACTACATAACCCTAAAATGCAATCATTTACAAGTAAGTGGATAAACACCATTATGTATGCAAATGTAGCTAAAAGTATGTACACAAAAATTAACAATTTAAAAAAAAAATCTTACTTTTAAACAAAAACCCTTTTTACATCAGCGTTTACAACACAAAGATATTACTTTTGGAGCATGACAATTTAATTTATCTTATAGTTTAAAAGCAGATGCAAAGATTCAGCTGTCATTTTTACCATAGCTAACTGAAGGGCAAGAAGTGCTACCACTTCCAACTGATGAAACCTTCCCAATTCTGAGAAAAAGGCATTCGGTTAAGTATAACTAATTCCCCTTATACACATCATATAGATGGATATATTTTAAATGTATCTTTTTCTAAAAATATGTAGTGATTATAGTGGAATAACTATTGTGGATGGACTTTCTAATTCTATGCAAATTAAGCTTTTTGAATGGAAAAATTGGGAAGATGAGTATATCCGATAAAAACCCAAGTCTTAAAACTAGAAATTATTTGAAGCTTATTGTAAAATATTTCAAACAATAACTTTTTTCAAAACATCCCATCTTGCGTTAGAATGGCATTTAATTAGTAACATAAATATTAGATTCACCCGTTGCAAATATTTGCAAAAATTTCGGATTAATATTGATTATATATTTTTATAATTAAATGATGTTTGATTATTTATTGAAGCTAAATTTTTCAGTAGAATTTGTTAATGTATCTTTAGATATTAAATTCTTGTATTTCGATATAATTACTGTTAAATGCTTGTTAATAGCTGATTTTCAAAAACAAAAATAAGCAATATTGAGAAATTTATTCTTGCTCTTACACTGTTACTTTAAATTTATCAAATATCAAATTTAGTGTATTTTCAATTGCTCTGGTAAATTTAAAATTGTTAAATTTATAATTCAATATTTTCTTTTTTATTTAAACCAAATTTGTACTAGGATTTATCATTGGTATTAGCTTTATACTGAATTTCTCTAAAATAGTGTATGTATACTTTATATACATTAATAACTTTCCATCGAACACTATGCTATATTTTTTAAGTGCTTTGAAAACACTTAATATTTGCAACTACGGAGACTTCCATTGAGTGTATCTACCCTCTGATATTTTTCAAAATTATCTATCAAGTACTAAATTATCTCAAACTTTTGGAAATTCGGCATTGAGTTTAAAGTTCTTGAAAATAAACTCTTTATGGAATAGAATTTTAGACACAAAATCAATCTATTTATATTTTTCTACTTTTGAGAGCCTAAATTTTATTGCCGAAATAAATTGTATACTGTTTGAAAATTAATTATTTTTTTCTTTCTGTATATTTTTCTTTGTATTTCTTTTCTTTTCCAATCAACACTTTTACTATAAACATGAGTTTTGAAATTCCCAAACGAAATTATTATTGGGATTTCATTAAATAAGTTCACTTTGTTCTGGAAATAATTCCCTGAAAATACATATTTTTGTTTTAAAAGTTACAATAATGATTGCTAAAATTATCGACATGATTTTTAAGTCAAAATAGAGAAAAAAATCTTAAAAAAAATTAAATATATCTTTTAATCTCTATTTTTCCATCCTATATCTCCTAAGTAAATATACATAGTCAAAATCACTTTCAAAGTATGTAAACAATATTCAATCTAATATAAATTATCATGTTGCATACCTTGAGTGATTTCAATCATGTAAATAACTCGTTCAAGGGCTGGCGATCAAATGAATATATTTACTATACCCACGGTTTGAGATAATGTTTTTGATCATGTGCTCTTTTTTTGTCTTGTGACCGAACTAGTTTCGGTATCATGAGACCAGTAATTGTCCTTAAGTCCTTCAGCATCATATGACTTGTCTTATAACATTAATACGTGGATATAGAAAAAAAGTAATTAGAGGGTAAGGTTGATGGATTGAAATTGTGGGTTTAATTTTTATTATTGAAATAGAAGTGTTAAATTATCATTTTTGTTTTCAAGTCGTTTCAAGCTACTGGAAGATAAACGTAAAAAGTAATGTATTTAAAGTTTTTTTTTTTATTTAATTTGTTTAAATGTTTAGGGTTTGAGTCGAGTGGAGATTTTGGAGACGAGCTTTATAATTTCGTTTCAATAGATCAGTTTTGTTGGGCAGAAGAAAATATAATAGATTCTGTCTTTGATTGTTAATAATGATCTAGGAAAAATTTATGATTAAGGAATGATTTTTTTGTTAAGGAAGTATTTTATGTTTTGCTAAAATACTATGCAGAAAGTTTGAAAATTGAAATTAATATTTTATTTAAAAAGGAAGATCTCAATTTCTTGCTTCCTAACTTATCTAAATGATATAATTTTTAGATATGTTTTTTGTGGAATTTTGTAGTTCCTTAACCTAAGGCAGCGTTCGCCACAAACTTTAAGTGGTGGGGCGTATGACTTATGTTGGAGTTTTTCGCGAACCGGATACGCCAAAATATGCATCTTGAATTATTATCGATTTAACAATATATAGCATTTCTGAAAACTGGAAAAAATATTTAATTTTTTTTTTATCATAATAAAATTACAATTGATATTTGATTCTTTTCTTTTTCAAATAATTAAGAAAAAATAATAATTTTCATTATTTTTAAATCAAACAAAAAAAATAAGAAGTTAATCTTTTGTTTCAACATAACAATGCGATTTGACCTAACTTTTAATAAAAGTATTTAAATTGTACTTCCAGGTTACTTCGTTTTAGTCGATATCAATAGGAGACTGTGGCGGACATGTTCTGGTGCATTCACACAAAGGCAATAGCAATGGGAAATCTCAATCAGCAGCATATGGTGTTTTCTTGAGTTCCTTTCTCAGAAGACATTCCATTCCAGGTCATCCATACCACCCAACTTGAGATTTTTCCCATCCTATTATAAAAGATCCGTATCCCACGTGGTACCAAACCAACCAATGGTGTACAGCCTTTTCCTCATTCTAAATTGATTCTTGTTAAAGTAACATCTCTGTTTTACACTCGGCTACGAAAATTCATGAGCACCAGACATGCGGCCTCATTGCTCCTCTACGAAGTTTCTGATCACTTGTACATAATATGATTTAGTTTATTAGAAATAGAATGTAGCCACGTAAATAGTGTGATTAAATTGTTTTGTTATCAAGATCCAGCCCATGATTTATCCAATATTTCATAACAAGAAAACAACCTTCTGATAGTCATTTTACCGGGGATCTTGTTACGTATCACTTACACCAACAAACACGCAAGACCCCGGCAGTGGTAACCCGGACAAAGAACTTTCCTGTAATCTATCGTGGATGGTGTGACAAAATCCGATAGCACCATTGCCCGTGACGTATCTTCTAGTTGCGAAATACCCCTGACCTACATTTGGTTTGGAGATTTCTTTCAATCCGTCTCTTATGAAACGGCAATGCTCTAATTCCAACTTCACCACGGAAACTATGGCCTGACATCAACACTCCACCCCGGGAGAGCGAATTCCGTCCCCCGGCTCAACTACAGCATCATGGATCTCTCTTCCGTCCAAGCCTGATCCCACTCCGAGACCACCCAACCCAAGTGTCATCTCAAGTTTCACAAAATCGCTTTGCAACACTTCTTCCGACACCGTTGCAGCAGTTTCTTTCTCCGCAGCGCTCATCTTTCGTCGATCTCCCCATCTGTTTCGCAGCGCAGTGTTCATGTCGACGTATTTATACGAAGCTGGTGATTTTTCTGTGCACGTTGTTTGTGAAATTAGTGAGTTTTGAAAGGTGAAATACCCCGCAAAGTTTCTATTCACTACGATTAAGCATTTAGAGTTATTATACCAGGGTGGTTTTATTTTCATTTATACTTTATACTTATATATTTACTTGCTCATTATGGTACACCATTTTATCAGTTTCCATTTATTTTATGTGCTTATCATTTCTGTGTATTATTGATATTATATTTTTATGTATTAAGTAATTCCTATTTGTACTATCACTATGCAAGGAAATAATGGTGACGAGGGGGTGCACAATGTGGACCCACCTCAAGCCGCTGCAGTAGCTTTAAAAATCCCTAATTTCTGGCGAAATAATGTTTCATTATATTTCAAACAAGTTGAATCTGCTTTTGAACTATCCAGAATAACATCTGATGATACTAAATATAATGCATTAGTAGCAACTATAGATTCAGATATCCTAGCGCACATTTCGGATGTTATTTTAAACACCCCAACAAATGATAAATATAACACTCTTAAAAATCGTTTAATAGCGGAATTTGCCGATTCTGATAGCCAACGGATTAAAAAACTTCTTTCTGATTTACCGTTGGGTGATAAAAAACCAAGCCTTTTGTTAAGAGAAATGAGAGAGCTTTCATCTGGTCAGTTGACAGATGATATTCTTAGAAATCTTTGGATGCAACGATTGCCTAAACAAGTGCAATCTATTCTTTCTGCTTCATCAGAAAGACTTCAGGAACTCGCTATGCTTGCTGATAAAATTCATGAGGTAACAAGCGATTCCTCGGTATTTTCTTTGGCAACAAATTCTGGTCAAAACTCTGTCACTGATCAGATCAAAGCCCTCACTGCTCAAGTGCAAAACCTAACAGAAAAAGTCGAGAAGCTATCATTCAATCGATCTCGTAACTTCTCTAAAAACAGATTCCAGAAACGAAATTTATCCCGATCTCCTAGCCGCCCACGGGATAACTCATATGATAGTACATTAGGCATGTGTTTTTATCATGCTCGTTTTCAGGATAAGGCAAAAAAATGCAATGCTCCATGCAACTACACCCCTCAGGGAAACCTGCAGTAGCTGTTATGGGCGGGTTTTCAGCTAGCAAACAAAATGCCCGTCTCTTTGTCTTTGATCGCGTTTCTAATCAAAAAATTTTAATTGATTCTGGGAGCTGTGTAAGTTGCATTCCAGTACCACAACATTCCTCTTCCACACGCGCAGAGTTTTTGGAACTTTTTGCAGCAAATGGTACGAAAATTCCAGTATACGGAACAAAGCGTTTAGAATTAAGTCTAGGTTTGCGTCGTCAATTTTCTTGGGATTTTTTAATAGCAAATGTTTCCCTTCCAATTATAGGAGCAGACTTCTTACAAAATTTTGGTCTTTTGATAGATTTAAAGAAGAAACAAATAATTGATCCAACTACTTGGTTGCATGCATTAGGAAGTATTCGTTCTTCAACACAGGAATCTATCACAACTATATCCGCCAATGATCCCTATCACAAAATTTTAAAAGAATTCCCTGATATAACTAACCCTTCTTTGAAGATTCAATCTGCACCCCATGATACTGTTCATCATATCTTAACTCGTGGCCCTCCTGTACACTGCCGACCTAGGCGGTTACATCCTAAGGTTCAGGATGCCGCTAGAGCAGAATTTGAATTTATGCTTTCAGAAAACATAATTAGACCCTCAAAATCTAATTGGGCTTCCCCTTTACACATTGTAAACAAAAAACCGGAAGGTATACGACCGGTTGGAGATTACCGCTCTTTAAACGCTAAAACTATTTTTGATTCCTATCCAATTCCATATCTCCATGACTTTTCTCACGCCCTTCATGGTAAAAACATTTTTAGCAAAGTGGACATTTTAAAGGCTTATTTTCATATTCCTATTGCTGAGTCTGACATTCATAAGACAGCAATTTCGACGCCCTGGGGTTTATACGAATTTTGTAAATTAAATTTCGGTTTGAAAAACGCGGCACAAACTTTTATGCGGTTTATACATGAAGTTCTGCGTGGCCTAAAATTTTGTTACGCGTATCTTGATGATATTTTATGTTTTTCGGAAAACGAAGAACAGCATAGGGAACATTTGCGCCTTCTCTTTGAACGCTTAAATGCTTACGGGCTAAAATTAAATGTAACAAAATGTGTATTTGGAGTACCAGAAATCGGATTTCTAGGACATCTAGTTTCCAAAGAAGGTTTGAAGCCGTTATCAAACAAAGTAGAAGCCGTACTTAAATTTCCGAAACCCACAACAGTATCTGAGCTCCGCAAATACTTGGGTTTATTGAATTTTTATAGACGGTTCTTGCCAAATGCAGCCAAACATCAAGCTATTCTTAGCAATTTTCTAAAGGGTTCTAAAAAGAAAAATGATAAACGACCTATCACTTGGACATCAGAAACCGAAACGGCGTTTGAACTTACAAAACAGCAGTTAGCTAATGCTGCATTATTGGCTCATCCCGCTCCAAATGCTAAGCTCGTTTTGCACGTAGATGCCAGTGATTATGGAATTGGAAGTTCAATTCAACAAGTAACAGAACACGGTCTCCAACCTCTAGGTTTTTTTTCACGTAAACTTTCTGACGCGGAATCGCGCTATAGTGCTTATGATCGTGAACTTTTGGCCATTTATTCTTCTGTTAAATATTTTAGGCATATGTTGGAAGCGCGCGAATTCTCAATTTATACGGACCATAAACCGTTAATTTACGCTTTTAATCAAAAAATTGAATCTTGTTCGCCACGGCGAAATCGGCACCTGGATTTCATATCACAATTCACAACTGATATCAGACATATACCAGGTTCACAGAATGTAGCAGCCGACATTTTGTCAAGGATTGCTGCAATCTCTATGCCCACCTCTATTGATTATAATGAGATAGCTTCCGCTCAAATAACTGATAAAGAGTTAACAGATTTAATGTCTACTTCAAATTCATTGCAATTTAAAAAGGTGTTACTTCCTAATTCCGATGTTGAATTAATATGTGATGTGTCTACAGGAAGGGCAAGACCTTTCATTCCTACTGCCTATAGGCAACATGTTTTTCAATGTTTTCATAACCTTGCCCACCCTGGTATAAGACGTACATCAGATTTGATACGTACTCGTTTTGTATGGTCATCAATCAACAAAGATTGTAGACAGTGGGCAAAAGCATGTTCGCAGTGTCAAAAGAACAAAGTACATCGTCATACTGCAGCCCCTTTTCAATCCTTTCCAGTGTCATCGTCACGATTTGAACATGTACATATCGATCTCATCGGCCCATTACCACCTTCAAATGGCAACACATATTGTCTTACTGCTATCGATAGGTTCTCACGCTGGCCCGAAGCTTATCCTATTCCAGATATCACCGCAGAAACTGTGGCAAAAGCATTTGTCATGTGTTGGATATCCAGGTTTGGCTGTCCAGCAACAATCACTTCAGACAGAGGTGTTCAGTTTGAGGCTGCACTGTTTCGATCACTGTCTAACTTCTTGGGCGTGACCCGAATACGTACCACGGCGTACCATCCTCAAAGTAACGGGTTAATCGAAGAATTTCACAGACCACTAAAAACTGCCCTGAAGTGTCATAGCGATTCAAAATGGTCAGAATCCCTGCCAATTGTGTTGCTTGGTCTCCGAACTGCTCTTAAGGAAGACATCAAATGTTCTACTGCTGAAATGTTGTACGGTTCAACGCTGCGACTACCATCGGAGTTTTTTCACTCATCTGCTACAATCGACCCACTCTCATTCGTGGAACAACTTCGTTCCCATTTCCAAAAATTGCAACCAAAGGCAACCTCAAACCATGGGTCAAAAGCGACTTTTGTGCATCCACAACTGCAAACTGCGACACACGTTTTCATTCGTTGTGACTCAGTGAAAAAAACCCTTCAAGCACCATATGATGGACCTTATGAAGTACTTAAACGTGACAATAAAGTATTTCAACTTAGCATTCGTGGCAAAAAAGTGACTGTTTCTATTGATCGTTTAAAACCTGCATTTCACATCAACGACGCTACCTCTTCAACTACTTCTGTGCAAAGAGAAATGACTTTTGCAAATAGTTCTTCTAACGCTAATGACTCAGTGCAACCACAGAACACTCCGACAATCACAACACGGTATGGTCGACGTGTACATTTTCCAAAATATTTCGTGTCATCAGTATGAAGACACTAGAGGGGGAGTACTGTGGCGGACATGTTCTGGTGCATTCACACAAAGGCAATAGCAATGGGAAATCTCAATCAGCAGCATATGGTGTTTTCTTGAGTTCCTTTCTCAGAAGACATTCCATTCCAGGTCATCCATACCACCCAACTTGAGATTTTTCCCATCCTATTATAAAAGATCCGTATCCCACGTGGTACCAAACCAACCAATGGTGTACAGCCTTTTCCTCATTCTAAATTGATTCTTGTTAAAGTAACATCTCTGTTTTACACTCGGCTACGAAAATTCATGAGCACCAGACATGCGGCCTCATTGCTCCTCTACGAAGTTTCTGATCACTTGTACATAATATGATTTAGTTTATTAGAAATAGAATGTAGCCACGTAAATAGTGTGATTAAATTGTTTTGTTATCAAGATCCAGCCCATGATTTATCCAATATTTCATAACAAGAAAACAACCTTCTGATAGTCATTTTACCGGGGATCTTGTTACGTATCACTTACACCAACAAACACGCAAAACCCCGGCAAGACTATGGCAGTCGGAATTGTTCAGTTAATTTTATGGTAGAGTCGATGTCTTTTGGAGTATTTGTTTCAGTCAATTTTAATAAATTGCTTAAATGAGATTCAGTTAAGTTATTTCTGTATTTATTCTTCATAAAAATCACCTTATTGAAAGCTTCTTCATATAATTTTTTCGGGCACATATTGGAGAACTCTGTTCTACATAGTTAACACATGTTATTTCGTATAAATTACAATAAGGTAAAAAAAAGTCCATATCGTAAATTTTTTTTATCTTCTGTGGTGCCTGCGGGCCGCAGAAAAATCTGTCGCGGACCCATAGACTTATGATAAACGCAATAGACTGCGCTCTCCCACTTCAATTATACAATGAGGCTGAAGCCAAAATAAAACATATGATTAGGGAGTTTTTGAGAGCAGGGTTGCAGAGTTGGCCGTTTTCGCCTCCTTTTGGCGTTATCCTAGTTACATAAAGGAATAATTTTATGCCGTAGTTAACTTGTGTGTTAAATTGTTGGTTGATTGTATTCTTCTGGAATAATAGGTATAACTTTTCCTTTCACGTGTGCTTTAAAAAAGCTTGTGCAGTTTTACTTTGCTTCTTTGATAAAATTTCACAACTTCAAACTAATTGTAAATAAACTAACGCTTTTCAGTTTTAATTATTAATAATTATAAAAACCTTTAGAAGATTTAGAATTTAGTAAGGTTTACTTATTGTAATATTTTTTGGCACTTTTACACTTTGATCGTTGTATTCACAAATAGAGAATGCAAATGTTGTAAATTTACCAAGCATAATATTACATAAGTAAAAAAAAATTCTTCCTTCATTGTATTAAGCAAATACTTCAATTAATAGTAATTATACAGAAAACCAAATATTGTAGAATTACGAAAAATAATACTATATAAGTAATACATATCCTTTCATCTTTTTATTAAAAAAAAATTAATGGCATTTTCATAATAGTACAAGAAATAGCTCAGCAAAGTACAAGAAATTAAATCCAGGCACGGTATGTGTTTTAAGGGGACATGGTACTCAAAAAATGATGAAAATGTCAATTTTTCAATTTTTATCCCATAATGTGGAGAATATACTTCAGAATAGCTGTGCAAAAAATTTATACTTGTACTTTTGACAGATAAAAAATTATATTGTATTTTCTAAACCATTTCACACAGTCAAAGCTGAAAAAGAAATCCTTAACACTGTTTTTCTCGGTTCGTTATTTTTCAGTTTGCGTGTTGTTTAAATCCCTAAGGTAATTTAGTTAGAATTGGGAAATTTTTATAGCGTATTTATATACATCTGATAAACAAAAGTTAGTATGGAATAA
Source organism: Linyphia triangularis (assembly GCA_963978545.1). Taxonomy (NCBI): domain Eukaryota; kingdom Metazoa; phylum Arthropoda; class Arachnida; order Araneae; family Linyphiidae; genus Linyphia; species Linyphia triangularis. Next base: position 63,439,509 of record OZ021728.1, on the reverse strand, counting down.
GGTGTGCTATGCTTATTTATTATTATTTTTTTTTTGTTAAAAAGTTGAAAACTTGGAAAAAACGTCTTTTTTCTGCTGTTTATAGTGCAAAAACATAAAAAACCTTTTCTTGCTTCTTCAAATCCATACGAACTATTGTCAACAATTATAATACGAAACATTTCATGGACAAATACTTAAAATTGTGGAAGGGGTAGCATTTCGATAAAAATTTTAAATTAAAAAAAAAATTGAATTAATCAAAGTTTATACATTCCAAATATTTTTGTAGGTTAAATTATGTGTACTTAACATCAACACAATGTAAAATCACAATAGTTTAAATTGTAGTGGTGCAATTTCTGAAAATAATTTTATGGGTACCATTATCTTTAATTAGATTCTTGGCACATCAGAATCCCAGAAGGCAAAAAAATTTTTAAATTTTATACTGAAACACATTAGTAAAAAATAAATAAAAGACACTCGTAAAATAAAACTGAGTGGTGTTTTTTTTTTTTTGGGGGGGGGGGGGAGGGGAGAGAGAGTTTGGCAGCTACATTACTGGGAATTTAGTGCTGTGTGTTTTTTAATTATTGTGAAACAAATTTAATTATTGTCTAAGAAATAACTTTAAACTTCTATAAATTCTAATTCTAGCAGTCCTACAACGAGTCTATTTGCCAATTTTCGGCATGATTGGATGAAGGCAAGTGGGTTAATTATTCCCTCCAAGCTGTAATAAAGTAGCTTGTGTAAAAGAAGACTTTTAGTGACTTCCCCCAAAATTTGATAGGATGTCTTGTCTTCGACAAAATCTATCTGCCAAGTTTCAGTTCTATTGGATGACTGCAAATAGGTTAATTAGCCTTTCGTTGATTTGCCCGCTACAAACAAACATACGCAACAAAATTGAAGTTAATAAAAAAAATCTATTTTAACCTATATAAATAACTTGTACTTCACGAGTACGATGTAAAGAAAAATTGACTTTTCTGATAATTTTAAAGGAAAAATCGTAATTATAACTCAAACAGAAAAAGAAACTTAAATAGTAAGGTTTTATTACACGAAATATTCTATATCCACCCAATATTCTTGTTATGTTAAAGCCAAAAAACCCGTAAGTTTCATTTTAAAAAAATCACAAGGTAAACCGATATGAAAGTATCAAAACAATATTAAAAACGTTCTTAATCATCAGTTTTGAAGATTCAGATTATTTATTGATGGATAAAAAAAAAAGAAAGATTCAGCATAGTGATCATGACCTTGATAAACGTCAAAATGTATTTCTTTTTGATTCGCTCCAAACTTCGCCAATCTGGTCACTGCGCGGATTTTGCTGTTCATACTTAAAAGTGAAACTGAAATCCTTAAATAGCCACTAATTTCTTCAAAAAGCAGCTATACCCTTGGTCTGTTTTTCTATTTCAATACTAACTGCAATTTTTAGAGTTTAATTGCAGAATAAAATCCGTAATAAACCAATTAAAGCTAGCTTTTTGAGAATGCGAAACAAAAACATATTAATGAGTGTACTGTAAAACCTTAACTATATAGAAAATTTCAAAAATAGCACTTATTTGTGAAAGATTATTGAGCCTCCTTTCTGGAACTTTTACAACCAAATGCAGAACAATATTTAACAATTTTTCTTGGATTCACGTACTTTCCGTCAGACGCATTTTGGCGTTTCCCCTGGGAATGAGTGAGGATTTTTTTTTCTTCTTTGTTCTCCTTTGTCTATCAGTCACGTGGTTTTCATTTTCGTTACACGAGGTTACTCTAAACATGCGGTCTAGACAGTATTATAAGTCTATTGCCGGGCCGCGTAGTGGCTAACGCTGACCTGGGGAAAAATGTTAAATGTGTTTAGCGTACAACTATTTGAAATTATTACAGTTAATCTGAATGTTTTAAATTTGGAGACCTAAAAGTTGTAGATAAATGTTTTGCTAATTTTTTATTGAAGCTCAACTGTAAGTGTTCGATAAGTGTATTGTGATGTCGGTTTGAATGGAAACTCTCTTATGAACCTGTATTATAATTTGTTTAAAATTTGTAATCATAGAGAGTGGTTCCACATTTTTTATAATGTGAATAAATGTTAATAAAATAGTTAATATAATAGTTGAATACTAAAATAGTTAATATAATAGTTGTAATAAAATTACAATTTAAAAGTATTCATATCAAAGTTTACTTTTTTTTTCTTCTCTTTTGTGACTTTTGTATTATAAAGAACTTCCTAACTTTATGGTCATTTTATAAAAACACTGAAGTAGTTCACAAGTGCTTTTCTGAAGGGTAGTTTTAAAGATTACTGGCGCAAATGAAAATAAAACAACATTTTTAAATAAATTTATTAACATTTCAATAAAAATAAGCATTTAATGATTCAGGCAAATCTTTTTAAGATTACAGTTCAAGTTTTTTTATGCACTAAACAATTGACTTAAGAAAATTTGACCCTCTCAAAATATTCCTAAAAAATATTACTTACTTACTCCTCGGCTTTACAGCCCGTGTAGGGCCTTGGTCTCCTTTATCACACAGCTCCACTTTGTCCTATCCTTAGCTTTTATCTTCCAATTTTTGATTTTCATCTTTTTTAAATCTCCTTCCACCTCACTAGCCATCTTTTTCTAGGGCGTCCTATCTTTCTCATTCTCTCTAGTCATTCCTTGTAAATTTCTTTGTTGCCCTTTCATCACTCATTCGCTCCAGATGTCCGAGCCATTGCATTTTTTTTGTTTTTATTATATTTACTATATCTTTTTCTCTATACAGCTTACATAACTCTAAATTACTCCTAATTCGCCAAACATCTCCATCTTTGATTGGTCCATAAATGTTTCTAAAATCTTTCTTTCATTAGTAATAAGTATTTTTCTCTCATTCTGAGTGGTAGTCCAAGTTTCTTCTGCATAAGTGACTATAGGTCTAACTATTGTTTTATATATATTTAGTTTTAACTTTCTTGAGAGCAAAGAGGACTTAAACAACTTAAGTATTGAAAAATATTATGTTTCCAGCTGCCAGTCTAGCCTTTATCTCTAGGTTTATTTTATTTTTTTCAGTTATAATTGAACCAGTATATTTCAATTCTGTCACCCTTTCAAAACCAAGTTCAGTATTTTATGAACTAGTGGTTGGTCCATTTCCTCTGTCCATAACAATTTATTTAGTTTTTTTCCCTATCAACCAAAAGTCCAACAGTCTTTGCCTTCTCTTCCAAATCCTCACATCATCTGCCAATGCAAAGATTTGTAGGGATCGGTTAATTATTGTGCCCCCTCGACTAAAGTAATTTTTTTTTTATTATGTGTTCCAAACAAAAGTTAAAAGGTGTTGTAGACAGTACACCCCCCTGTCTTAACCCTATATCAATTCCAAAGCTTCTTGAGAGCTTACCCTGTACTTTTACTTAAGTTTCTTGGGTTGACAAAAATATTAAACAATGTTTTTTTCTGCTTTAAATTTAATTTATAATAAAATAATGTTAAACATTATTTACAATTATTCTAAAATAACCAACTTTTCTGTATTTCTTTAATTATATAAGATTTTAAATTTTTTAAAAAGATTAATTTGAACAAATTTAATAATTAGTCCTAAATATTATCCCCCAAAAATTCTATGTCTAGAAATGAAAATAATTGTTGGCATCCCATTTTATGTTTTACATTGCTATAAAATACTTGAATACAAAATTCTGTTATCATCAAGCTCCATAATGATACTTTTTTGTAACATATGCATTTTTATTTCGCAATACAATGAAATGTTTCAATGATACATAAGCTTACTAAAGTAAAAATATGAATATTTCTTGAGTCATAAAATTAGACTTCTGAATATGGATATTTACTATTCTTTTTTAATAAACTGTCAACTACTTAAAACTTTTTTGATGAAAGTAGTAATAATGGTAACCTGTTTAAATATAAAAGACATGTTGTAGTTAAGAGTTTTAGAAACTGACCCTCTGAATTCTATTGCATTTTATTCACGTGCATCTTCTGGCAGATTTTGCCCCCACGCATGTAAGTTATTTTTTCTATTTTCCTTATTTTGAATGCATGTCCGGTTGTCCGGATTGCTTTAACACAATCAGATTTAGACTTTTTAATATGAACCATCCTCGCTATATTGCGATCTTCTAGCTTAGTGCTTTTAAAAACTACTCAGTATAAAACTTTGATATTTAGTGAGTAGGTATGTAAATGATCACTTCATGAAATGACACAAATAAAAAAAACTCGAAAATAGTGTCCAATATATTTTATTTTATATTTGAAAACTTTACGTCAATGCATACTTGATGGCTCCACCTGGTTTTATCTTTTGATATTTTAATTTTCATTTTTAACAGATAAAAATTAAAGAGAAAACAATTTATGTCATTTCATTAAGTGATCATTTCCGTACCTACCCACCAAATTTCAAGATTTTATAGAAAGTAGTTTCATAATGCCCTGGGCTAGAAGATTGTAACATAGCGAGTATAGGTAATGATCCTTTTTTAGGACTTCCTCTTTATTTGAGTATTTCGTTGGTTCATATTTGACCTTTCATGTATCTCACCATATTTTTTTAATCAATTTCAATATTAGTTGATATTTATTTATTGGTTTAGTGAAGTGTGGTTCAAAAGATGTCCTTGTGACAAGAAGTCGACAACAGCCAAACAATCTGAATTATATTGCAAGAAATAATTATTGATATCTGACTTCGCGAATGAATTAAAACTTTTAAGCATTGCTTACGCTTACACAATTAGTAAGTGTATTTCAAAGAAATGAATAAAGTGAAAACATAAGCATTTATCAAAATGTCTTAGCGCGTCTGTTGTCCACGGTTATTATTTTATCTAATGCATTATAATTCGCATCACCATATGAATAAGGCTAGATTGAATTAAACCAGTACTGTCTCGCTAGTGCTAAGCCAATTTTTTAGGCATGCCGGTTCTGGGACACTATTTAAACGATGCTGGCAACTGCAGTTAAATGACTGCTTGCCCTACTGTAGGCCAGACGGTTACTTTTATGCGCGAAAAAAAAAGGCCGTCCGCCGATGGTCCAGCAGTTCAGGTGATGGCCACAGTCAGTAACCCAGTGCTGGTCCAGCTGATTTGGTTTTACTGGGTTATATCTTTATGTATCATAAATATAATGTAAAATCAAAAGAAACAAGTTAATGCTCTTTTTTTTTTTTTTTTTTTTTTTTTTTTTTTTTTTTTAAAGATAAACTCCTTTAGAATGTCTTTTCATTAATAAAGTCATCTAAATCATTGAACACATTAGCCGACCAAACGGTATAGTGGTTAGCGTGCTGGCTTCTAGACCGCGAGGTTGCGGGTTCGAGTCCCGTGTTTGGCATGGGTGTTTGTAAATGTATGTTGGCTTGTCTAATGACGAAAGTTTCGGCGCATTATAGCCCTCGTGTTGCTGACGGTGCCAGATAATCTGAATACAACCAACCAACCATTGAACACATTAAAAAAAAAAAAACATGTTATGCAATTACAATTGATGTAACACCCTGCACAATTTCAATTAAATAAACCTTTTTAGTATTTTATGATTTTACGCAATAGTTAGCAATTACAGATAAAAATTCTCCTTTAATTCCCACTGTTCGAAAGAAATTCAGGTTTTTTTTTGTGTCACATGTATACTTTCAGAAATCCTAGAGGATCACTTTTCGAAATATGCAATTCAATCTAGTTCAACATAAAAGTTTTTTATTCAAATTGTAAATATTTATGGAATAGAATTGAATATTTATTTTTAATGAAATTCATTTCGAGTAATAAATATAAAAATATAATTATGAATTAAAAAGTGCTTTTAGAACTCGAAATGCAGAATTTTCTTAAAAATCAGCAAAAGAAGAAGAAAAGTACTTCCTCACATCCATTTGAAGCTTGTTATTCTCAAAAGAATGGTAGTTTTCCAGATTTATTTCCTACGTTTCTCTCTTTTTGCCCCTTAAGAAGAATTTGTCTCGCATCTTTGCGAATATCAATGAATTTCAGAAAGATGTACTATCAGGATACGAATTTGGAGAACGATTCGATATCAGGAAAAGTTCGATCTTTCCAGAGTAGTCTGAGAAGAAAATTTTTACATTATACGGATCTGTTTGAGATAAAAGTAGGTTCTTTGATTCGAAAATAGCGTCTGCAATACGAGCTGGACAGCAAATAAAGTATAAAATATGACGTTTTTACTTGTACCTTACAAAAAGTAGTACATTTAGGTTTGTCTTAAAACTATCTAACGAAACTGATGCAAAATGCCCTCTAACATGCAAAAGAACATGAATTTGATTCCCAGAATTTTGGCGCTCTGCCAATTCTACCATAAAATTGAGTAGACACGATGGTGATTCTGATGAATTGCCATCGTGCGCGAATGTCGGTCAGCCTCAATGTTTTCTTCTATTACATTAAAGGGGTAGCATTCATCCTAAAATTCCTTAAATTTTTATTTCTCCGTAAAATTCTAAAATTGTACTTACATTTTTCAATAATTCAAAAAAAAAAAAAAAAAAAATTAAAACATGAAAATCCCTCGATTTTTCACCAAAACCCTGGGAAAAAACCCTCAATATCCCTCTAGATGGGAAGTGTATTTAATGAAATTCGCATATTTGAAAAAATAGTACAATTGTTTAATTATTTAACTGTTATTTCGCTAAAAAGTTGCTTGATGTTCAATTTTGTGTGTGCATATTGTGAGTTTTTTGTCGGTATTGAAACAAACTTTGGAAATTATATGTCTGTGTTAGGAGCCTATGTCAATTCAACCTAAATTTTTTTTAACAATCCCCAAACTTTTAAAAATCATCCCTAAATATTTTTAAATTATCCTAAAATTTATAAATTATCCCTAAACTTTTAAGAATTAACCCTAAAATTTTAAGGATTGTCCCTAAAATGTCGGTGTAGTTTGGCCTTGCGCAGGAAAAAGAAATTCAACCATCTATGCCTAAAATCTTCCTAAAATTTTTAGAAAACTCATTGCGCCCCTGTGTATATATAAAAGTGTTTTCCGTGAAAGACCCCCCACCCCAAAGGATTTCAACCTTGAAATTTAGAAGAAAGTAGTCCAGACACTGTTACAATGTTTCTATGTTATATACCTCGTGTAGCTTCGCGATCAAAAATGGTATTTAAAATATGCAGAATGTAATACATATTTCCAAAACACGAGCAAAGCTTTACACTCTTATTACCATGACATATTTCTTTTCAATATCTGACTGTTTTTACTTCGTCTTTGAGACGATACATAAAAACTTGTCTAGTTTTAAATAGAGCATTTCATCATTATTATACCTAAGTTCCTGTTTAAAGTTTTGAGAATATTTTTTTTAGGAAGACCAGCTTTAATATGCCTAGTATAAATATTCTTGTAGATGACTTTATGTCTATGAAACATTATGAAACAAAAGTGTCACCGTGTTAGCTTTGCAACAAACTTGGCGAGAAAATTTATTTTTAAATATTCAAGTTATCATTCGATATCTGCTTGCAGTCAATATATGAATGTATCAGAATTACTATGGAATGACTCTTCTGGATGGATTTGGAAGGGCTTCTGGTTATATTTTAAGATTAAATTTCTTGTAGTTCTACTAATCTTCCGAGACCTTCAAACTGATATACGACTTATATTTTTAGCATTTCTTGTTTAGGCTTAATGAATTGTAAAATGACTCCCGGTTGCCAGTTCTGGTACTTCTATAAAATTAAAGCATGGAAACTTTTCTCGACAAGACCTTATATCCGATATATCGAATGTGTCTGTAGTATTTGTAACTTTGTCTGGGAATGTTTTCGTCACATATAAAAACGTACAGAGCCTTTGAATAAGCTTCTCTCTACGTTAATGTATTGTAGAAGCTAAAATTATTATTTTTTTATTAAAACTTTCTTGAAAGCTCCACATAATAAGAACACATTAAATAAATAATGAATAGTAAGCTTCGTATTTCATTAGATAAAAATTTAAACTAGGGGTATGGAACATTGTACAGCTTTCAATTATACTATAATATTGGTCACTGTATTAAAATTTGGGGTATTATTTACCGTTTTCATATTTTCATTCATTTAAATAAGAAAGCGATATTTCTGGCAATAATTTTTACAAGGGCAAAAAAAAAAAAAAAAAAAAAAATGCCGCCAAAATGGTGAAATTGGCGATGGTATTCGATAGAAATTACATTGTCCTTTCTTGTGCGTGAAATAGGAAAAAATCAATCGTTGATGTGGGATGCTTAAGGGCAGAAAGCTCTGTGTTAAGGGCACTCGTTTTTCAATCTTTTACGCTTTTGACGCATTGCTACGAGAATTTCGGAGGTGGGGACGATTAGAATACATTAAGAGGCACTAGCACAGAGATTTTAATCTAAATAGTTAGAGCTGGTTTTTTAGAAATTGCTGAAAAACATGATTTTTCATGATTTTAACCTCATGTGCAATTTTAACGAAAACTTTAATAGTAGGTTATATGGCCACCACTGACCCTCACACCAAATTGAACATCGTAGGTCAATTTGTTCAAGAGTTATGATGACCACGTACACACACATATATTTTTTTTTCTAGACAACTGTTTTGAAATCAGGACGTTCCAAAACGTGTAGGAGAGGGACAAAAAAAAAATCAAAATTTTCCTTTTGATCGAATGCTATACTTTCATTATCCTATCTAAACATATGGGCAATTGAAAATAAAAACGAGCATTTATAAATCAACCAGTTTAGGACATGTCATGCTCCAATATTTCGAACTCAAATAAGTAAGGATTTAAACAATTTCCATCCCTTAATGCTACAAACGTGCTGAAATGCTTATGAGGTTTTAAGGAAAATCTCCAGTAATTTTCATAACAACACTTTACAATCCTGCCTGAATAGACAATAGGCATAGAAGTTTCAACTCCATAGACGCTTGAATCCCGTGAATGGCATCTCGGACCGAGTTAATTGGATATGGTATTCTCCTATTGCCCTTGGAATCCAGAGGATTATGGGGCATCTGATGACAAAGCACTTATGCTAAGGGGTCGTCTTCCTCTACCTCAATTAATAATTCAATGGAGAATGTGAGGGAGCTTCTGATTATATTAGTTATCAGGAAACGATATGCTTTCCAGTACTTAGACTTTCAGATTGATTTTCAAGTAACACATATTATATTGGCTTATTATACCTGATTAAGGCAGTGGTTAATCAAATCTATAAATCAGGCTATGTGATGTATCACTAATATGCATGTATGCTAAATAATTTTATTTTTTAAACATTGCTTTTCATTGTTATTTTGTACTAAAATAATTGGAAAGGAAATTAGCAATAGATAGAAAAATGAGATGGTTTGCAGTCACTATCCTAAAAGGTTGGATACTTACGTATTATCACGTCGACCGTTAGCAAACATTTTGCTGCGACAAAGAGTTCGTATCGCCTGGTATACTCGGAGATCCGGTTTGGTTCGATCCAGCTGGTCTTTTCCATGGAATACCCCAGTTGCGGAGAAGACTGGACATCCATCCTTTTCGAGCATTTATTATCTCGCCAACGGTCGACGGGATAATGCATAAGCATAATAAGCTGCTTCTACACTATTTCATATTGCACATCATGTTCAGTTACAAAAAAAAATGTAGAATTTGAAGGTATTTAATGACCGAAATCTCCCCTGTCATATTTAACGATACAATACAACAAAAATTGGTCAAGTGTGAATACTATCACGCTGATGGTTCCTTACCCGACGCATTTCGATATATTAACAGCAGTTTGGAAGACATCTAATGAACAAGTTATATTCAGGTTTAAGCTCTTCATCCACGAGGATATTTGTATATATATATATATATATATATATATATATATATATATATATATATATATATATATATATATATATTTTTTTTTTTTTTTTTTTTTGTATCAGTAATTATTAGGCAGATAAATAACCAAATAAAGTCTCTAGTGATAGAAACCTACACAAAACATGGTAATTAGTATAATTTTCAAAATATATTTAAAGTTTAAAGTATATTTAGATTAGAAAAATTTATAGAAATTTTTTCGATACCATTGGCCAAAATCAAGTTAATTCGATAAATCGGTTTTCGAACGCAATACATTAATCAATCCACTATGTTACTATCTAAGCAAGTACGTTTGAGTGAAATATGGATAGAAGATTCTTTTATGCCCTTTCTACTTAAGATTAAATAAAATATTAAATTAAAATAATTATTAACTCATTTATTTCTGTGGATCTAAGATATTTTGATTAATCAAGATTATTTTTATTTAAAACTATTCATAACTATCTACTTTTCGTTTTTTTCCCATTCCCCCCCCCCCCCCCCCCCAAGTTTTCTGTCTATACAATTTTGTAATTAAGAGGACGGTCATGAATTTTTAGACAGTTAGTTTTGTAAAAAAAATAAAAAAATTATTGAGTTTTGAAGTCATCTCATCTATAGCTTTCATTATGTATTTTTTCCCCCTTATGTGTCATTTGGGTATGTATGATCTAGCTGCGTATAGCAAAATTTTTAAACAAAGGTCAAAGAATTTTTTTAAACAAAAATGTAACCTGTTCAGTTTTGCCGTAAATGTCATTTAATATCCAACTGCTATCCGATATCACTATTTTAAGCCAATATGAGAACTTCGTATAGACCTATTATGGTGACACTCTTCCAAAAAACTTTAAAAAGCATTTTATGGAATCCTATTAATTATTTCGAGCCTTTCAAAATGATACGACACATACCTTTAGCATTTATATTTGATGAATTGCAAATTGACTTCTGGTTGAATTTTGGTATAAGAATTTATCTTGAAGAAATACATTTAAAATGACCTATCACACAAGATTGTAGTATTTGAGATTTTGTATTGCAAATTGACTTCAGAAAGGTGAACATTGGACAGCGCATTTGTGTAAGTTGGTTAGTTTGAAGACTCAAAGACCTCTTTGGGTACAGTAGTATGGATAAACAGGCCGGGTCTTACAATTGAACATGAATTTCGAAACTCAATGGACATCCATGCCTAGTCCAGGATTCAAACAAAGTACCTTTGGCATGCGAGGTCAGAGCTCTAACCACACACCCTTCATGCGGGCTGCATTTGTAAATATTATAGCTAGATTATTGTAGTGTAGTAGCTAATATGAGTGGAATTTGGTTTGTGATTCCTAAAATTTTGAAAAAATGTAGTTTCAAAGAATTTTTTTAAATAAGTATAATTTTGTAAAAACATCTTTGATAAACAGTTCTAGTTGTAATTTTAAAATCCTATGCAAAGTGAGTAATTTTGAACTATGATGTGTTATCAATTAATTGTCGCAAATGGCTCAAACTATCCTTACTACCATTTTGCAATTTTTAAATCTCTTAATAATGGGTTAGTAATATTAGGTATTATAAAGTGTAAATGTTGTTTTCAATTTTATGGTGTTATAAAAGTTTGGGAACGTTTCATTAAAACGGGCACGACCACTTTGAACAATTATATTGAAACAATTTCGTGGTAATTTAACGAAGTAAATTAAATAATGAGCAGTGTTTTAATCTGTGTAATTTTAATGGGCATCAAAACTAAATATTTCATGCGTTGGTAAATAAAGTTAATTCTTTCACATACAAATGTAAACCAGGTCTTCTGGAAACTTATTTAAAAATTTCCAGAGTGCCGAGCACTTCAAATATATGCAAATAAAACCAAGTTAAATGGACTTGCTTAAATAATAAATTTATATTCACTTATACTATATACAACATACGTTATTTATATTCTACACGCGCTTTCAATCATACTCTCAAGCTAAATTATAATTTCAAATTACAAGCAAAATTAAAATTATAAATTTCTATTTATTTTTATCAAAAAGTCGCTTGTTACTTTTGTTTTCTATCGTAGCAGATATAAGACATAATTTTAGTATCATTCGTTATGGCCCGTCATTTCATTGTCTTGGTTTATTCAACTGTTATTTCCACGAACTGGTTCGAACACGAAGTTTAGTCATACTATGATTGACAGAAGTTATAAGTCCCGTCAGTTTTCTCATGATACTTAGTTGATTCTAACGCTTTGAGACCCACAGGGAGTTTGAAATCTAGTTCTAGAAAGTTCTAGTTCACAAACTTATTTTTCTTTATATGCAAACGCGTGGATGATCTTCTAGGCATTCATCTTGGCTTTACATCCTTTTATGTACTTGTGTATGGCAATATTCCGAAAAGAAATATATTTGTGCTACCATCCAATAATTGAAGAACTTAATCGAAGTAGATTTTAAAGTCCCAATGAGTCTTGAAGCGTTTAAATTATTACAGTACCATGAGAAAATGGACGGGATTTATAAGTCCCATCTGTAAATAAAAGGTTAAAGCCTTTGTTCGTTCCAGATAAACATTTTATGATAAAGCAACACATTCTCCGCGTAATATTTAAGATAAAACCGCAAGTTACGAGTTAAAGTACCCGAAATGGCAAAGTTAAATTTCAATTTCTTAAGCCTAAATTATAAATGATATCGATATGTGTCATATATCAGTTTGGGGGTATTGATAAGATTAGAGGATTACATAAAATTCAATCTGAAGTTCCTACTGCAAGTGCTTTAAGTTGCGACCAAAACAGTGCTTCTATAGTCACTCTGTGTAAGTAGAGGTATCAGATTGGTTCAACGAGTTTTGCACTTAACTGGCGACATTTTTCAAATAGAAATCTCTTCTTAAATGCCAGATTTTTTGTTATCAGATGTTGTTAACCTTATTATAGGGTTATATTAGTCCTTAAATGTTTAAATTTTTAACTCGCTTGGTATCCGCGCTTGATGTACTTCAATTGAAACATGTGTAGAAGCTGCTTTGTAGTAATAGTGACTTTTTCAACCTCAACCTGATATATCTATCAAAAGTTACATTAGATAATAGAAGTTAAAGTATGGAAAATAAATATTTAGGTGTTGCATACACCCATTATATATATTTACCGATTTATAACTACTATTTATTTTGGTTAAATATAAATAGTAAAAAAAAAATATACTTTTTAGCCGATGTGAGGATGAAACATATATGAAAGTGGCCTTTTAGTGATAGTGTCTGTCGTATCCCAAGTTGTTTAACAATGGGAGATTTCCATCATTAAATGTCATTCACTTCCAATCGTTCACGTTTGGTAGCCGGACCTGAGTTATGTTTTTGATATATTTGTATTGATGTGAGAATGAAACGCGTATGGGAGCGGCCTTTTAGTGGAAGTGTCCGTCAAAATCCACTTTGTTTGACGTACGTTAATATCATTCTCTAAAGAGTGCATTTTGAGGTGAGGTATAATAGGCCCTCTCACATTAGCGTCTCAAGTCAAACCATACAAATGCTTTCTTCTCATCTGAGAAGAATGCTTAGATTTATTGATATCGAATTAATTGTGAACTATTTTCTATAAACTATTGAAGTTTTCAAATTTCTTTTCCAGATTCAATTATTAGTCTTTCGCTTAACCTGCAAGAGAGTTGGGTGTCCAAACCCCACTCTTTTTAGTCTCTGTCTGTGAATTAAGTAGACATAATGGTGAATATGACTACCCATTGTCAGGTTACTTAGTGGGTTTTTACTATTTTCTCGTATTCGAGATGCAAATGTGGGATAGTTTTCCTTCAAGGACGTCTCAGAAAGATTCTCCGATTGTTTCTAGGACTACTCTATCTCAGTAGACAATTCTGCTGTAATGATGTTCCGAAGGAGTATAATCATGTTGTGGTTCCTGAATATATTCAATATAACCAACTATGCAAATTTGTTAAGCCTGGTTTAGAGTTAACGATTGCAAAACATAAAACGCCAACATATATATCGAAATTTCAAATAACTTTTCCTTGATGGATGATGTGGAAATCATGTAATATAAAATGTATCAACATTTTCTTCGAATCAAGATGAAATTCAATCTTCGTTTATTTCGCATTTTTAAATTCCAGTCTGACATAAAATTTTCAATAAAGTTGAACTTTATACAATCATACTACAGATAGTTTTTTTTTTTTTTTTTTTTACACAATGAAACTGAAGCTGATGATACATAAAGTTAGTTCAAGTAATCGGGAAAATTTATTTCCAATTGTAGAGTTTCGTTATATTAGCAAATTAAGTTAAAAATACAATCTCAAACTAAACCCGTTTAAACTTATTACATCTACCAAACTTTCCCTATAATTATTGATAGTAAACTTTAAATTGAATGATTTATGAGAATCTAAACCGATTTTTATTAATAGTGGCTTACGTGATAGATAACTGGTTCATTTAGGATAGTACTGCAAATAGCAGGTTATTATTAATAATCTATTAATGACATTGACAGTAACATATATATTAAAATTACTAAAAACTCCCCCATTAAAATATTACCAGTCACAAAATTAAGCTGTTGAACGATTTTATTATCACTATTTTAGAAATCTTCATTCACCCCCGGTTTGCTTCAGTTCAATAAGAGTTTAAAGGTAGTGTCAGTGACTTGCTTTAAACTTTCTTAAAATATAAAGTATAAAAATGTCGTACAACGAGCAAAATATATACATAACTTCAGAAAACCCGTCACATTAATCAAAGATTATGATGGCTAGGTAATTGGAGAGAGTATAGTTAGTAACACATTATCGATATATCCCAAAATATATCGATACAATTTCATCATCGTCAAAATAAATATCGCTACTTAAGTTATCCAATGTCATTTTCCTCTATAATTATTGCTCATAAGTTATAAGCGTGTTATTTATCGATAGTCAATACATCCTGACAGTATCTTGATATAGTTAACATGCTATAGATGATTATTCAATCGATAGTCTTCACTGTAGATGTAGAAAATAAACACAATATTCCAAGTTCTTATTTACTCTATATACGCATTGAGGAATCAATACAAACTTACAAATAGAGAGAACAGGAAAAAAAACGTTTAGGTTTTAAGGTTACATTATTGAATTTTGAAAATTTTCTAACCGTCTTATAATCCCGGTAACATAAGTTATTATTTTTTTAATTTGCGATATAGTATAAATCAAAAATAATCGTTAAATGACATTCACAGAAATCGTGCAATATTTTATGTTTTTTTTTATAACTCTTAAATATGCTATAGAAATGAAATGCATTTGATGTTAAAATTATTTTAGCCATAAACGAACATTAACGAAAGCGTCAATTTATCCAACATGTAATTTACGGGTGGAGTTTTTCTACTGCGTCCTTGTGTACAATCAAACAATGTCATAATATCAAGTATAAACAGGTGCGTATAATATTGTTTTGGTAGCTGAACAAACTTCGTCTGATTGACGCATGTATATCAAA
Organism: Linyphia triangularis; assembly: GCA_963978545.1. NCBI lineage: Eukaryota > Metazoa > Arthropoda > Arachnida > Araneae > Linyphiidae > Linyphia > Linyphia triangularis. The sequence continues at coordinate 63,424,111 of OZ021728.1, read as the reverse complement.
TAAATCTCGAACTGTTTGCTTTTATTTATGATGACGTAATTTTGAATTATTTAATGACACTGTCTACTTTGGATGCAAGAAAAAAAAACGCTATTTTTATTAATTTTTCTTAAGAATACTGTTATGTTTATTGATATAAAATTTGAGAGGCTTAACAAAAACATTCGTAAATTACAAAAAAAATAAAAAAAAAAATAAAAAAATTCATGATTTTAACCACTTTTTTAGTGTGAAAAGGCCAGGTGAATAGGAGTCTTCAAAAAGTAGGTAGGTGTGCGAAAAAATTTCAGACACTGCTGAACTGATCCATATGAAATTTTAACCACATATTCTGTACACTTATCGCTATATCCCGTACCAAAATTATTTCAAAATTTTAATTTTTACTATTTTTTTGACAAAAAACATGCAAAAGAAACACGCTTTTTTTCCCCGCCATTTTGTTATTTTTGCATATAAATTAATATTAGAGGTACGGGATATATCCACTGTCACACTAAACCTAAAACCATTCAATTTTTTGTTTCAGGTGGGCCGTTGTTCAGATTTTTTCAACAGCGCACACCTACCTACTTTTTAAAGACAAGTTTTTTTTATCAATAAACATACCAGTATTCTTAAAAACAAATTAATAAAAATAGCGTTTTTTTTCATGCATCCAAAGCAGACAAAGCCCTTGAAGAAGTTTGCTGTTTTCAAGAAGTGTTAAAATTTTATACTACTTAAAGAGTGATTTAATTATCATTTCAGTATGGAATTCTATTATTTTGTCTTTAAATTTTAACATTATAAGCCATTCATTTTTAAACTGATTTCGAATAAATTTCATTGAAGTCTGAATAAATCTTAAGTGCAATTTCATTCAAAATCACTGTATATCCGTAAATATTATGGTGTCCCAAGATTTTAGGGTTATGACAGAAATTTTGGTATATATAACTGAAATGGCTCTCTGTCAATATCATTATCCAACTTATATTACCATTACTTTCTTTTGTAAATCTATAGTCCCTAGCAGATAATTTGTAAAAATATCTTTAAAAATAAATAATTCGAAAATTGATTTTTTTTCGTTATCCCACGGGAAAGTCACTAATATTTCACGTGTGAAGTTACTCTTTCTTAATAAAAGAACGAGATATTATAGTAAGCATGTTAAATATTACGTCAATAAAGGTATTAAACTGTTAATATTAAAAACCAACATAAGAAAATTTTACGGCAAATAATGTATTAAAATAATGTAACTAGTTCCTTTGTATTACTATTCCCTTTTGTAGCTCGTTCAAATAGTAAAAAACATAACGTTTACAGAATAGTTTCAATGTTGTAGAAGCAATGAATAAAAGCATTATAAGGGAAATTAAGTGAAAACTATTCGAACAATTTTAATGAAATTCTGGCACACAGTTTAAAAATATTTAAAAATGGAAAAGTAAAAAAAAAACAAAAAAAATGTTTAACTTTTTTTTTTTAGTTTCATGTCAATATAACTATTGAAAAAGTTAATTAAAAATTGGATGGATAAACTTTTATTTTTTTATGAAACATAAAATGTAATATAATAATACATTTAAATTTATTATTAATAGGGTCGGTTAGGAAAACTAGGCAATGTTCTTAAACGAAGTTAAACATTTCTGACTTTAATACTCATCTCATTATCTAAATATTTTATTAAGCTATAAGACTTGGTAATATAAGCTAAAATTCATGCTATTTAAATATACGATGCTTTATTTTGATATTATTATTATTAGTAATAATAAAATAAATTAACTGGGTTCACCGAATGAAAAAACATTATCTTTTACAACTGGGGTAATTTTATCACCTGACAGTAAATGCCATAATTGCTTGGATTGTCTAATTGTCTGAGCCTGATAAAATACTTTTATATTTTTATACAAATCACAAACATTCAATTAAATGCAGCAATATTGAAGCTAGAATCACTGCACCGTTCGCTGTGATTAAGTTGAGGTTTGTGTAGAAATTAAAACAATTCACATGTAACTGCTCATTTATTTGTAAATAATGAAACAATGTTACTTTTTGATAAAAAAAAAATGAAAACAAAGATTTTTGCTATTTAAATGCTTTAAAATATATAAATATATATAAATAAAATATATGCAAAATATATACAAGTCGAAAAATAAGAGTAAACAAGTTCTGATACAGTTAGCAAAATTAAAAAGTTAAAAGCAAAAACAAAGGAACCTTCTTAACTTTTTTTTCTCAGACATCCCACAAATGTTTGAATTCTTTTAATGTAAAAAAAATTGTTTTAGAAATCATTTTTGGTTTTTCAATTGCACAAATGACGTTCTTCTAGTCAAACTTCACAATAAAAACTTTTTCTGGTCACTTTCAGGACTTGAGCGATTTCGACATTGCTGATATTTCTAACTCAGCATCTGAGATACTTAACATTTTTCCTGGGAAATATTCACCTTCATACTTAAAAACTACATACTAACTAAGTACCTGGTCCAATTACTCCTGATATATGGCCCAGTTACTCTGTAAAAGCAGAAGTTTTTATCGATAACTAGACCATCTACTATTTTAACTTCAATACTTACAGAAGATATGTGCCGAACGAGATATAATATTGTTAATTATGCCTTGTTTAGAAGTGCTAAAGTTACAAACATGACAAAAGCCGTTATCTTTAGACTTTAATAATATAACCTATAAAAGCAAAGTTTTTAATATAAATAACTTTATATACATTGCCAATTTTTATATTTATTAACAAAACGCTGATTCTGCTACCAGCCTGTTTGTATCTAATTTTAAATATTAAAAACAAAAATATGCCAAATTTATTTACTGAAAATGAACATGAATTTATGCATTTATGTACAAATACCTTTTATTTATTCTGATTAAAATTTTTTGACGACATGAAAGAGTTTCAATCGGTTAAATGGGACTTATTAGTATATTCCAAAATGATTATAGAAACGTGTGTAAAATCGATCTTTTAGTGACCGTGACATCCCACAAAACGTGATAGAATGCATTGCCATTGACATCGTATCTATTTGCAAAGTTTCAACTCAATCGGTTGACGACAAGTGGGTTAATTTGTGTGGGTGTGGTTGCCCGGCAATCACACACTCACAAACAAAATCGAAGTTAATACTAAAGATTAAAAAATCACTCAAATGAGTCTCATCGCAATGTTTTAAGAAAAAAGCAGAACAATTTCGTTATGACTTCGGTTGCTGTAAAAGAATATATTAAGGCCTATCGAATTGTTTTTGTGACAAAAGGAACATTCCTGCAATACTTACAATTGTTAAACATTGAAATGTGCCTATAGTTTTGGATTACTCTCTGGATTCAGTTATAACAACTGACCTTATTGAAAAATAAAATATTGCAAATAACTCTGATGTGTGAATAGTTTAACTAGTTGAATAGTTGAAAAAAAGACTTGCATTCTTAAAAGGAAAAATGCTTTGTATGCTATTTCTAGGTTAAAATTCTCCTAGAGTTACTACAGAAGTTGGCGTATAAATTCCTATAATTTTTCCAGGATAGTTTTAAGTTAGTTTTGCTAACATAAATGAAAAATTTTTAAGCCTAAATGCTTTTTTGCTTTCCTAAATATTCCATTCAGTTATAATGTGAAAGATGATTTGATTTGAACTATTTTGAAAGAATGATTTGCATTTAAAAAGTTATTTTTTTATTAATGTCTTACTTTTATGCTATTTCTTCTCAGTGGCACGAGTCAAATTTTGTTTTTATTTTGTATGATAATGAAGTTTCGAATCTATATTTTAGAAGAAAAAAAAATTAAAATATAATATAGGGGACTAAAACTTTTTATATTTCTTTAGATTTATTTATGATTATTCATAAGCAACAAATTAAGCAATGCAAAAGACATTGATGGCATAAACTCATTTTCAAGCACGCTCTATCTATCACGCAAATGAAATTGGTTGGTCATAACAAATTCGAACATATATTCAAAACTATTTGATTGTACATTTTTGATCTAAAAATTCTTTTTCGACCTATCCGATAAGGTTCATACTGAAAAGTTACCTAATAAGTTCTTTAAGTACAAGATTTCAAACTAGTGGAAAATTTTTTATTTTAATGAGGGTTCGGCTATGCTTTCCTTTTTTTAAAGTTTTGTTGCAATATCTACCTTAAAAGTTAATAGTTGATGAATTTGATTGAACATCCAACGTATATATATATATATATATATATATATATATATATATATATATATATATATATATATATATATATATATATATATAATCAATTTCCGGTTCATCTGCTCAAAAATTGTATGATTGTTCAATAAAGAGGAAAGAGCATATTTTTTCGATGACACAATTACGTATTTGAGTGGGATGACTTAGTATTATACTTGTTTTCTTTTCTCCCATGAAACACAAAGAAATCTTATTTCGGCAGACTTTATTCTTTACTACATGTATTTTTTTGGAAACTGTCAAAATGTTTTTTATAGTAGGTTATTTCTAACATCAACAGATTTTTGCAGTGTTTCTTTCATATGTGTGGTAAGAATAACATAAAACATCTAAAATATGAAACAAAATTATATAAATTACACGAAATAAAACTCTTTTATTATTTGAGAAGTGGTGGAAAACTTCAGGGGCACTAAAACCATTCTCTAAGTATATTCTTTCATTGTTTACTATTTGTGAATAAACTAGAATATGAAAATGAGATTGCAAGACAACTTCTTCAGTAACATAGTAATACAAAATATAATTTGTCCATTTTTCATAATTATAAGCAAATTTCGTATCCAAATTTATAAGTCAACAAAGCGATTCAGATGAATATGACAAGAACATTTGAAATAATACTAAAAACGCCTGCTAACTAGAACCCGAATACTTAATTTTATTTTCTGTGGTAACCGTAGATATTGTTAGAATACGATCTTTTACTAGTCTAACGAATAGTTATTATTATTTTTTTATTTATTTTGCAGTCTGCGCTAAAAATCGTCAAGTAGCGTTTATCAAAAAGCAAGCACACAAAGTCACTCCGCTGGTGATGATTCATCTCGCTCATAGTATAATTTCCGCGTGATATCAGTAGGTATTACTGCGTACAAAATTTTATTAAGATCTTAACTTCTATAAACAAGGGAACAATAATGAACTGTTAAATACTGTATTATGCTAAAACATTGACTTATGTAAAACTTATGCAACACTTAAGAAAGTGATCTACTAAGCAAGTGAAAGGAAATAAGCGTTATTACTAATTATACTATATTATATATAATATATTTATAATATATAATATATAATATATAATATATATATATATATATATATATATATATATATATATATATATATATATATATATATATATATAAACATATATATATATATATAAACATATATATATATATATAAACATATATATATATATATAAACATATATATATATATATATAAACATATATATATATATATATAAACATATATATAAACATATATATATAAACATACTAAGTCGGGGCAAGCGTGAAACTATCTCCTCCTTCAATTGATCGGACCAGACCACACCGTTAGTTTTCGTAACATGATTTGACACTTTCGACTCCACCAGATATAAAACCAAAGGGGAAAAAATATTTTTTTATGCTCGTTATTGCGTATATTATCCAATAATTCTAAATAATTTGTAACTTTTCATATTCACAATTAAATTAAACTCTTTGAAACGTAATAATAATTAATGGAAGGGCGGAGGAAGGACGTCAATATAACATAATTGTTGATACGTTTTTCGATAATTAATACATTATCCTTTTGCGTAAGTAAACTTTGGGGTAGCAGTCGTGGATGGGCAATGCTCCAGGGAAGAGAAATATGTATTAGAGACATTTGTTTTTAAAACTTATGGCATTATCATGATCACAGCGACCTCTTTCTTGAACTCATGTCGTTTCATACGTGTAGAAACGCTGGAAAAAATGTAGCTTTTTTTATTTTAAATGCAATACTTACAGTATCTTATATTATCTTTTATTACGTATAGGATAATTGAAAGTAAAAACTTTAATATCAGAAGATTATTTATTAGCATTTTCACATTTCGCCATTTTTTACCATTGAATATTTCTAAGAATTGTTCATCGAATTAATCAAACGGAATAAGAAAAATAATCAAGGTAAATAACGCATAAACGACGAAACTGCATTATTTTTAATGTTATCAATTTATATTTTGGAAAATGACGAAATCGATTTAAAAAAGAAAAATATGCTGTGGATGGAACAGTTAATTAGATTCCCAAACTTCAGAAGGTTGCTTTTTTCCTTATTTTAATTCTAGACTAAGGAAAGTTTATTTCTAGTGCTCCATTTTTTTATTTTTATTTTCATCCTCTTTAAATGAAGTTCTTTTAGATAACTTTATTTAAACTAGAAGCGTTTAAATGCCTTTCACAAAAAAGATCATTAAAGGAAGTCTAAACGAAATATATTGTAGAATAAAAAAGACCTGTTCGTGTGCTTTTATAATTCTTAACTATATACGAGATTTCTTTTCTTTTTTCTTGGAAAATTTTTTGAAGAATGAAGTATAAAAATTTCTTTGTTTATAGAATGCAGAGGCATACTAGTAGTTTATGTATATGCTAGTGTGCAAGAAAAATTAATGAAAATGAATTCTAATAAGTGAAATTACAAATGATAAAAATATGTAAGAACTTTTTAAATTATGAGCATTATTTTTGTATGGAAAATTGCTGATCTTTAAATTTCCATAAGAATCTACATTGTCTGCGATTTTCTTTATCGACAAAAATACATTTTTAAAACTCGTGGAAGTTTGGTGCGTCATTGCTTGCTGAATAACTTTGCTAAATTGGTAATATTTTCTAAAATAAATTTTTGGCGATCAAGGAAATATCAGACAGTTTGGCATCTTTTTAAAAATGAATGAAAGGCCATGCTGCCAAGGACGCTTATAATTAAAAAGCTATAACATATTTGGCCATTTAGTTCAAAGTTAGCTAATTAGAATCAATAAGATATTTGAATAGTTGGGCTTTTTTTCCCTTGGAGATTAGTACATTCTTAAACTACTAGCTTTTCTCTACATTTTACAAAAATGTTCGCTGACGTACACAATATTTTATTTGCCTAATTGACTAATAATATTGTTATGAGCTACATTTCCAAATAATGATGGTACAACTAATCGTATTATAAAGATATACATTATTTAATGGAAAACGTAATTGACGCTTAAATTTACTGCATAAATAAAACTAATGATTAAATAATTAACTGTAGTAAATTTGATAGTTTAGAGTAAAACTATCTTCGAATTTTTAATTTTTTACTTTTTATCACTAAATCTTGTAGATAATATCAATGAAAACGCACTAAAGGATAAAAATTTTATTTTAATGTTTATCGTGCTAGCGTGAATTGAGGAGTTCCGCTCTCTGTTCATTAATGTTCACCAATCCTCTAAGATTGCTACATAATCCTCTTTAATTCATTTAGGTTATAAGTCGTCGAAATACGGTCTTGTACAAAAAAAAAAAAAAGTTTGAGTCCTAATCAGTGGAAAATCACGAACGAATTGTAACTTTTCTACTTTATATATATATATATATATATATATATATATATATATATATATATATATATATATATATATTTTAATTTAAAAGAAAAGGATTTCTATATTACAAATCTTCAATTCTCACTCTCTATAACCTATTATAACAAGGATTAATACAATATCATTTAAAACACAGTTATTTGTGGAAAATCTACAAATATGCAACATAAACGTGCAGGGAGGTGGCCCCAGGTAATTTACAGCATGTGCCTGAGCAAAGCAGAAAAGGCTTGAGTTCATATCTTTTTTTTTTTAAACATTATATTTTCTTCTGAAATGTTAATTAATAGTTATGCTTTAATTTTCTGTTCAAATTAATAATCTAAAACCCATATTATACTTCAGTTTCTTTTGAATTATATCTTTTTAATTTAGCTTTATTTTCAATTTTGTGGCATCATTCGGTATTCTTTTAGCCAAAATAAAAGATCCTAGATTAATAAAGTTTAGCATATAATTTTTTTTAACAGAAAGGAGGACCAAGTGCTCTTTCAAATAACTACAATTAGTTATATTCATCAAATGTTAAAAATTGCATGCAGCTTGAATTTTCATGTTTGTTTTGTTAAGAAAGTTATTAGCGTGTTATACATTAATTACTTTCTAAAAAACCAATTTACTTTCGAACTTTTATTGATAATCGTTAATTTGATGTAAACATTTTGAAAGCTTTGCCTGGTATCTTAACAAAAAACACAACCTCTTAACATACTATCCAAATAAACAAGAACAAAAACTGTTTTGCTTGTAGGATTTAAATACTATTGGGCAGAATTCTTAAAATAATGAAGTTACTAAAATTTCTGTAACCATCAAAGAGTTTTGTAGGTAAAATTATTATAAGCCATTTTGTATCGTGATTCAAAATTTGAAGGAACCGCTTTGAAGTCTTTGTAAATATCTAGAAAAAAATCACCTAATATTGACAAAAAGCTAATATGTGATCTTAATTTTGCTTATACTGAAGCAAGCGGTATTGCAAAAGTGAAATGGTGAAAAATGGGATCTCCACAGACAATACTCTCTATTAGCTTGTGTGTAGGTGCTTGCTTGGTTGTGCTTGTTTTTCAAACACTTATACAGTTTTATTCCGATTTTGATAAAATTTTTAACAATTGACTTTAAAAAAAGTATGAGGTTACTGGCTGCATCAGATTTCTAAAATTCCATTCACTTTCCATTCTCATACAAAGTTTGATAGCAAAGGCTCTATTTTTTAACTCTCAACAAAATTACTTAAATTGTCAAGATGCTTATAGTGCATCTGTACCAAAAGTACTATCAGATAACAACGTTATTCATGGCGTATGTTTTAATGGTAATACGTCAAGGTACAATCCATATCGTTTTGTTAGGGGTCATTTTTCTGTTATTTCAGACACTATTATTTTCATTTTGAATAGAAAATCCATAACAAACGCAAATAAATTCATCGCGGAATCAATTTGAACCAGGTTTGTGTGTGTGTGTGTGTGTGTGTGTGTGTGTGTGTGTGTGTGTGTGTGTGTGTGTGTGTGTGTGTGTGAAAAATGAAGCTTTATGACAGATTATTTTTTAAAAGCCTAAAATTGCCACATAAATTTTCACAGCCATTCTGCGTTTTAAAAATAAAGTATTAAAAAAAAAAGGCAATGTCGCCATTTCATGTACACACACTGCCTTAATTTAGTGCAGTGTAGGAGAATTATACCTATATAATTTACTGACACTTTTAAGTTTAATCCATATATTAAAATCATCCAAAGAAATAAAACTCTATGCAAAATAAATAAAACATAAATAATTGTACATTAAACTGATCTTTTGACTGTTCACAATATTACTAGTTATGCTATAAAAACTTGATGCTTGCAAGGTTACTTAAGGCAAGTGTATCCAATAAAGTTTGAAAATGTTTTTTTTTGTTTCGGCTATAATATAACAAATAATTGAAAATTAGGAATTGTTCAGATTGCTTTTCAAATCCATGCGACCCACTGAATTCAAAGGAAACAAATATTTAAGGGGCCTTGGTATCCCTTGCTTTCACCAAAAATAATAAAAATATCAATTTTCTATTTTTTGCGCATTTATAATCTTTGAAACCTTTTCATTATTCTGGCAAGTTTTTGCGCTTATCCGATAACTGCAATTGCAGAAAAATAATATTTTTATGGAGAATTTAGCATTTCCGCAATAGCTCCTTCGATATTTCAAACTCATTTTCTCAGTTCGTGATTTTTTAAATTCCCAGCTTACTCAAAATGCTAAAACTTCAGCAAATATGAATGAAATGACTGGAAGTTTTTTGTGCGACAATTCTTAAGGTCTTTTTTGACAAAAATAGCATGGAGTTTTGAATAAAATATATATTTTTATTTACATAATCGAATGTTGAAAAATACCAGTTTTTTTACCTATAGGTGAAGTAATTATCGGGGTTTTTTTCGAAATTTTTTTACTCGTTCTAAATCCGATGCCTAGAAAGTTAGATTATATTAATAGGAACATTGTTTTAAAAAAATCAGGAGAAAATATTGAAAATTGAAAAGGGATTTTTTTTAGCAATAGCTGAAAAACATAATTTTTCATTGGAATGGTCATACATACTTTTGACAAAAACCTTAATGATAAGTCTAATGGCCACCACTAACTCGTATACAAAAGTTGAACAACGTAGATGAATTCATCCTGGAGTTATGCTGACCACAAACATTTTTTTTCTATACAACGTTTTCGAACGTGGATGTTACAATGGAAGGACGTGCAGCAATGCAAAAACGTCGTTTTTTATTTTTTAACCTAATGCAATACTTTCATTTATCTATGCTTACATGTGGGTAATTGAAAGTAAAAAGGCAGTTTGGGAGTATATGTAAAATAAATAATGTTTTGAAAAGTTTTTAATGTATTTGGTTTTCGTAAATTTATTTTCTTTTGTGGTTATATATAAAATATTGTGAAAGTGTTTTCAATAAAAAGCGGCTAGTTTTAAGGAAATCAAACTTTAAGAGAGAACATTTCTCTATAAACTTAATATAAAATTTATTAAATTAATGGATTGAGAGTTTATTAAATTAATGCTTCGAAAGTTTATTAAATTAATGTTTCGAAATTTTATTAAATTAGTTTTGAAAGTTTATTAAATTAATGTTTCGAAAGTTTATTAAATTAGTTTCTAAAGTTTATTACATTAACACATATAACGTTGCCATTGAATGCTAATACGAAGCATTTTTACAAATTACTTATTTTTAATGCTCTTTATTAAGTTATTGAGTTAAAAAAATTTACAGTGACTTTTTTTATAAAAGTAGATTTTCATACGTATGAAGATAAAATGCGAAATCTTTTAAAATGTAAGAATTTCGCTCGGAATATTGAGAAATAAATATATATATATATATATATATATATATATATATATATATATATATATATATATATATATATATATAGATATTCTCAATCTTGCAAATAGGTTTTCTGAATCTTTATTTCTCCAGCACAAGTAAGTAAATATTGCTTTTGTAACTTCAATCTCTCTAATGCATTTTTATGTATAAATAAACATTATCATCGGGTGAAAATTTTTGGATTTCTGGCTTTTTAAAAAATACTTCATATGCAAGCTTTCCGACACAAACATGTTTCTTTTAAATCCAAATTTTTATTTATAATAAGTAATTTTAAAATTGGTAACATTGTACACAAAACTGATATTAAGTATACACAAAAAAATGTACAAAAAGCTTCAGAAAGTATTTTTTAAATATTCGTGACGTCTCAGTAATAAGACAACGTCTTTCCACTCAAAAAGCAGTTTTCGATTTAAGCAGTTAGCGTTATATACTTTGAAAAACTTGTATAAACTGTTTTCTATCGAACAGTTTAAAGCATAAATTCTTTGAAGTAGTGCAGTACTAATCAAATTCCTCAATCTCTAATGTATTATTCAGTAGAAAAAGATGGTATTATATTATTTTATATTAAGTATTTATGGTAACATTAAAATGTAAAATTGATCAGAAATTAATGTATCATATTTATATAATAAACTACTAAACGAAATTGAAGACTTAATGGCTTAAAACAATGAGGATATTTGGAGTAATAGATATTGGGATAACATTAAAAATAGTGACCACAATGCTAATGTTGTCTATGCCTGTTTCATTCGTTAACCCCATAATAATTTTTTGAAACAATATCTAACAAAACAACTTAGTCATTGAAATATATTTCGGTGTACTAAGCTATATTGTATGTATGATCGTGTAACTATCGTATGCAAATTATTTTCTATTTCTATATACGTGTATATATATATTTACTCGACCAACCATGTTGGGCCTTGAGCCTGTTGTTGGTCCTAAAATTTGTATTTGTAGTGAATTATATTTAATTTCTATTCTAATTATTGCTTATTGTTTAATTATTTCATTCTTGTATTTTAAATGCTATTTTATGATGGTAGCCACATTTCCGTTTGGTGGTCAAAATTTACACTGTTTTTTTTTTTCTCCCTCAGACACTATTTGGCCATTACCTTAATACTATGTGCATAAAATTTAGTAAATATCTGTCGCTGCTACGAGTTTTAGAAAGATCCAAACTGGTGATCTTTAAATACAAGCACATAGACTCGTCGTTGACACCAAATCGTATTTTGTGTCATCGACGATGCAATCGATACAAATCGTAGTTTAACCAGCAATCTTTTCAAATGGCTACTATGCATGCTAACCCATTATTAAAGTTTTCTTCCAAAACAGTTTGGATGGTGGTTTTCATATATACACGAAGCCACATATTGAAATATAATTAGTGCATATTCAAAATAAAAGTTTAATCGAATTATTAATTTTTAACTATGAAATATGTAAATAATTTCAAATTTCAATTAGTAGTTTTGAACCTAATTTTAAATAACTTCAAGGGAAAAAATTACTTCTTTAAGAACTGTATTTTCCCATCTCTATAAGGTTGTTATTGTAGGATAGAAATAACAAAAACTCATTAATTTAACGTTTTTGGCGATATTTTAGCAAAATTAATTTAAAGATATTTCACTGTACATATGCTGACTTGGGAGCAATTTCTGAGCTAAAATTCCTACCAATTTTTAGTTTTGGCTAAAAATGTTGACTACGCATATGATAAATAAAAATAGTATTTTTATAAGTTTATCGCTGAGTTGGTTGAGAAGCTTAAAAAAAAAAAAAAAAAAAAAAAAAAAAAAAAAAAAAATTGAGATAAAAATAAATATTTCGCGTTTCATTACTTAGTTTCGCATTTGTTTACTTAGACTTAACAGGGATACACTTAGCACTCGAAAATAAATATTAAAATGAAGAATGCATCTTAACTATAAAAAACGTGCTTCTAGGTCTGTTTATATTTGTTTTTACCATGCATTTCTTCATTTTTAACTCCCGTGTCGCGAAAATTACACAGTTTGAAATATTTGTTCAGCGCTTCTATTTTTACTCATACGATACATTTTTCATAGTTATAAGTTAACTAACGCACAAAATTGCATAATTTTAATGCGATCATTTATTTCTTATTGGTGTTATTTTAAATCCAAATAATTTGAATTTTACTGAATTATATTTACATACTAATTCTTTGTGTGCACATGTTTTAAATGGCTTTCATAAATGAACCAACTACTTTAAGCATGCTATCTTTTGCAAGATTACAAAACTAATACTGTCTAACAACTTTTACACGGATTTAAAAAAAAAAGAAAATCTTTTTTTTTTTTTTTTTATCTATCGTATGTATTTCTATGGTAAATCCGGTCTTTTGTTAACAAATTCGCAAAGTTATTTTATAGTGTAATTTATATTTATTTTTGAGAGTTTTTAAGGAAGTTGAATTGATAATAGAGTACTTAAGCTATATAAACTTAAGTGTATGATGTTAATGGTAAAACTAACAATCGAATTGATGTTATATTTTTGTAAATTATGACCATGGTCTCTTTTCAGATACTAAAAGTGTTCTTCACCAAAGTATGAAGGAAAATGACTAATAAAAGAAGTTTATTTTAATTCCTAGATGTGTGACAGCTATGTGATGTATCGGTCTACTTTCACATGGTTAATACAAATATAAAAGTAGACATATTTGAGGTACTATTGAAATAAAATAATGCAGATAGTCAATGTGAAAAAGCGACTAAAATTTTACAAGGCTCAAACGAAAAAACCATCCCGTTTTGGTCTTTCATCTTGAATTCGTTTGGTTTCTGTGAAGGAGGAACTTGTACATATTCTTCATACTAATACACATTTGTCTGAAAACATATTTTTTTATCACTTTTATTGTAGATATATTCATCAAATAATATCAATTTCCTCTCATGTGCACAATGCAAACTATGATTACAATGGATGTCTGCAAGATAAGTCAAAAGGAGAGGGGAAGGGGGAGGGGGGAGATGCAGATTATATCAGGGGATTGTAAGGCAGAAATTGATACTTATACATTAAATCAATGGTTATATAATAATTTTTCTGTTCGAATAAATAATTAAAAATCCATATTTCGTTTCACAGTGAAGTATACTATTTTTCAACTTTTATTTTATTTAATAAAATCCAAGGGTGCAAGTGACCCCCTTTGGACATTCTTGGTGGCGCCTATAATGATTAAAACGGTATAAGTAGGCACGATAGTGATTGTGGCTTATAGTTTCGGGTCATTCCATGGTAACTTACGTTACATTTGGACTCTTTCAGTTAATTATATAATGAAATTTGGTTATTAATTTTATAAATATAATAAAAAAAAAGTAATTCAAAACAAAGCTCATTTGATTTTTTAAATCAACTAATGAAAACCTAAATTTTAATGCAAATGATGGTATTTTAATGATTGTGAGTAGTAGTTTCCAACTCTTGAATGGCATCACTAATTAAGAGTCGCTGGGGACAACGAATCGATAGATTGTGTTTTGTTTTTAGCAGAGTAAATGTACAAGCGATGGCTCTGTCGTGGCCTGAGTAAAATGTACAAGCGATGGCTCTGTCGTTGCCTGAGTAAAATGTACAAGCGATGACAATGTCCTCTCGTTGGTGTGGTGGGGTCGGAGAGAGGGGTTTACACTAGAAGATTTCGATCTCGTATTCTTCTAGATGCTCAAAATTACGAGACGTATTTGGCTGTGTTAAGCACTTTATAAGTGGCAGAAATAGACAGTCGGTAGTTCCAAAAAACAAAACAAAAAAACAAGCGATGGCTGCGGTCATGCTAGTGGAAACGTCTCCTTTAATGATTTGAATATAAACGTTATTAATACGTCAATTGATTCCTGTGTGGCTTGGTGGCTCTTTTTACAGGGGGGCTCGACCGGGATAATTTTTTAATGTGAGTCAGACTTTTGAAGTATAAATTGAACTGTTCTTTACAGCTTCTGAGGTGTTGTCATTGTACCAGCACGGACTAGGTTCTGATCTTGTTTTATAAACGAACCGGAAGAGATTTGCTGCGGCGTATTCTGAAAACTAACTTTTCGGACTTGTATTTACTAACAAATTGGAAAAGGATTACTACGGTTTCCTGGAACTGTGATTATTTTTTGTTGTGAATTTATTTTTTGGTTGTTAACCATGGCGTTCTTGAATAGAAGCCGAAAGATTGACTTGTTGAATCTAGCATCCGAACTCGATCTAGCAATGCCCGAAGGTGCCAAAGTGGCTCAGCTTATTAAGCTAATTACCGACAGTAATGGTTACAACGTGGAAATTACTAGGAGCTTGCTTGAAAATATTGAACTAGAGCGAAATGAAGAGAAAGCGCAAGAAAACGAGAAGAACAACAGAGAGTTTGAGCTTCAAAAACTACAGGCAGAGTTCTTAGCTCAGTCATGCGAACGCTACAACGGCGGGACAAGTAACACAAAGCAGTAATATTAAAATATTAATTCAGCCATTTGAAGCAGGTAGTGACATGGGGCTGTATTTGAATTTATTTGAGTGACAAATCGCGCGGGCTGGTGTTCAGAAAGAAAACTATATTTTGCATCTGTTAGGTCTGCTACCACTGGAGATCGTGAATATCATTTCCCGAGAAGCAGATGATGTCGCCAACGAATACGACCACATCAAGAAAATACTTTTGCAACGTTTTCACCTTTCCCTTGAGCAGCTCAGAGTCAACTTCGCCTTTCAGAAAGAAAAGAAAGAAGAAAAAAAAGGTGGTGGGAAAGCCTTGTGCAACATGGCGGGATTTCGCTTTCGTCTTGGCGAGCAAGCTGGATGGATGGATCTCGGGATTGGAGATCACATCGATGGATTGTGTTTTGTTTTTAGCAGAGTAAATGCATAAGCGATGGCTGCGGTCATGCTAGTGGAAACGTCTCCTTTAATGATTTAAATAAAAATGTTATTAATACGTCAATTGATTCCTGTGTGGCTTGGTGGCTCTTCTTACATGATATTTTTGAAATTTATAAAATTGATTTAAGTGTAGTAATTTACATTACAAAGGGGGTACATTTACATTACAGTAAAGGGGAATAGAGTAAAAAGTCGTTTTAGTTTTTAATAAAATTCTGTTCTTTTTAACATTTCGATGTTTTAAAGTTACATAAATTCCCTTCTTTAAACTTTAAGAATTGCAGTTATGTAATTTAAAACTATCTTTATAAAACATTTATTTTTAAATAAATTTATTGAAAAGTAACTTACGTTACTGTAACTTCCGTTACGCATTGGAAGTTTCAAAAATGGTATGAAATTGCTTTATTTTTTATACAACTAACTTACGCCTTAAGTTACTAAGAGGTTACAAAAAATACTATATTGGTGTATACATTATCTTGGTACATTATTTTGCATTGATCAAAATGAAAAAATATCATAAGTAAATAAGAGGAATATTTATTCTTTAAATAGCAAGTTTTATTTTTCCAATTTTTAATCCCCACTATTACAGATTGTTAATTTTATGAATCAAATCTTTCTTTTCATAGAAAATTTCATCTGGATGATTAGGTTTATTTCCAGTTTGAATTAAATCTTTCATTTCAATTTTGAGATTTGTAATAAAATGCGGAAGCCATCACATTGCCTTTAAAATCGTCATTTTTGAGAGTTTTTGTGGGATTTGACCACAATAACAGATGAATGAGAAGGCAATTCTTAGACGAAACTTATTTAATAAGCACTTTAGGTAAAAACTAGAGAAAACATTTACGTGGGCGCCTACACATACTGACCCACGGATTATTTACACACCAACAGGAACGTAGTTTTAGAATCGAGTGTTGCCACAACAGTTTTTAACGTTTATATGTAATCAGTAGAATGTTCCATTACAAAATGGGGGTGAAGGGAAAATAGGCGTTGATTTACAACAATTCCCCTCTCAAGGGCTATTTTCTCAAACATGAAATATATAAACATAAAAAAAACATTTCAAATTTGTAGCAATTAAATATCAGATAAACCAATTAAGTTGCAACAGTTCTTGTGTTTTGGTACACTTAATCCTTTGGTCAACACATCTGCTGGCATATCACCTGAACACAAGTATTTGACATCAATATCACCATGCTCAAAAACTTCTCGAACAAAATGGTATCTAATATCGATGTGCTTGGTCCGATTATGGAAAACCGGATTGTGCACAAGCTTCTGTGCTGATTGGTTATCAGACATAATAATGGTCGGAGAAGATACATAATTTGCAGACAGTTCAGAAAGAAATCTTCTAACGTACACAATCTCCTTTGAAATTTCGGAAAGGGCTATGTATTCCGATTCAGTTGTAGAAAGAGCAACCGATCGTTGTTTTCTGGATTCCCAGTTGATTGGTCCTCCGGATAATTGCAGTAGAAATCCGGTATATGACTTTCTATCGTTGTGATCAGATGCCCAGTCAGCATCGACGAACGCCTTGAGAGGTTCTCCAGTGCGTTTAAAAACTATTCCAAGGTTTTGGGTGCCTTTAAGATATCGGAGTACTCTTTTGGCAGCTATCCAATGAGCTTTTCCTGGATTTTCGTTAAACTGACTCAAGAAATTCACTGCGTGCGTTGTATCAGGCCTAGATGCTACAGAGAGGTACATAAGGGAACCGAGAAGGGAGCGATAGGGGATATCATTCATCTCATGTTTATCCTCTTCATTTTGAGGACACATGTCCTTCGTGAGCTTTTGACTACAGTCCATAGGGCATCCAACAGGCTTAGCATCCTGCATGTTAAATTTACGAAGAGTATCCTGAATATATTTGCTCTGTGACATTTCGATGCTATCTTGACATTGCTTGAATTCAATTCCAAGACAATAGTGCAATGGGCCTAGATCTTTCATTTTAAAAGATGCAGACAAATTATCTCTAATTTTTTTGTAGGAAGAGATATTGGAAGATAACACAATGAGGTCGTCAACGTAAACAATGATGATCACTTCTTCGGTGGAGGTTTTCAACTTGTAGATACATTGATCTGACACAAGAGGTTTGAAATCTAAAGATTTTAGCTTTTCATCTAGTTTGTTGTACCAACGACGACCCGATTCTTTTAAGCCGTATAGCGAACGTTTAAGTAAACAAACTTTGTCTCCTACAGAAGTATCTTTGAAACCTTCAGGTAGTTCCATGAAAACAGTTTTTGTCAAATTTCCATTTATGTAGGCCATTACAAAATCCAATTGATGAGCTATAAGATGATTCTCAACTGCATGAGCTAAGACGGTTCGGATTGAACTCAGTCTTGCAACAGGGGAAAAATGTTCATCGAAATCACCAATGGTCTGTGCACATCCTAATGCGACGAGTCTAGCTTTTAATTTTTGTACAGTTCCATCTTGATTAAATTTGGTCTTCAAAACAAATTTCGAGGGTATCACCTTCTTATTTATCGGACGATCAACAAGTTCCCAGGCATTTTCTTTTACTAACGAATAAAATTCTTCATTCATGGCGTCTATCCATCCATCAGCATTTTTGCTTTTTAGCGCTTCTGACACGCTAGGAGAAATATCAGAATCATCAAAATCAGCTGTGGTATTCGCGTAGTGAAATAGCTTTCGAGGGCGACCTCTGTGACCTGATCGGAGAAAATATGGTCGGCCAGATTTGCGCTTTGGAATAGCATCACTGGTTGCGTAATCATTTTCTCCTTCGCTACTTGTTGCATCATATATATCGATGGTTACATCATCCTCTTCCAAAGGGCTCTCGTCTGCTATTGGCTGCGGTTGCAATGACGTATCCGACTGTGGATTTCTCGGAGGAGAAGACACCAGAACACTTGGTTCCATTTCTGTTGAAGATTCTTCGAAAGAAAAAAAATAATCTAGCTCTTTTTCTGAGTTATCACAAGGAGGGTTGAATTCGTTTATAAATTTCACATCGCGACTGACGATTACCTTTCTTGTTTTTGGATCCCAGAAACGATAGGCTTTTACTCCGTCTGAATATCCAATAAATATAACCTCTTGTGACCTTGGATCGAATTTTGATTTTTGGCGTTTGTTTAAAACGAAGGCCTTTTGACCGAAGATTTTGAAGTATGCTGCAGTTGGCTTTCTGCCAAAAAATAACTCGAGTGGAGTTTTGTTTGCCATTATACTACGTGAAGGGCATCTGTTTCTTAGATGGGCGCTCGTTCGGACTGCTTCTGCCCAGAAAGTAGAATCCAAGTTTGCTTGAAAAAGTAAACAACGTGCCATCTCAACGATTGATCTGTTCGCTCTTTCCGAGACACCATTTTGCTGTGGAGTGTATGGAGAGGAACGTTCTCTGCGTATTCCTTCTTGTATTAAAAATCTGTCGAATTCTTGACCTACATACTCCAAACCGTTATCCGTACGTAGAACTTTTATTTTCTTTCCAGTACGATTTTCGATGCAGGCTTTGTATTTAAGGAATGCGTCTTTTACTTCTTCCTTAGTTTTGAGGAAGAATATTTCTATGTAGCGACTTTTGTCGTCGATGAAAGTCACAAAATAGCGTGATCCTCCAAGTGATGGTATTTTCATCGGTCCACATAGATCAGAATGCACTAGATCGAGTAAATCTGTACTAACAAATTTGGACTTCTTCGGATAAGGTGTAGCACTTTGTTTGCTTTGTAAACAGATTTTACAGTCCTTTAGAGAGTCACAGTTGTTGTTTTTGAAAGACAGTCCTCGTATCATTTCTTCTGATTTTAATTTCTTTAGGTCATTTTCATTTAAGTGGCCGAATTTTTTTTATGCCATATTTGAAATTCTGTTGCGACAGCTGCACTTTCTATGCTTGGTTCAATGTAGTATAAATCCCCAATTCGTTTTGCACGCATCATAACAGATCCATTTTCTTCAATTACTTTTGCATCATGTGCATCAAAAATTACAGTACGATTGTTTTGTGTGCATTTTGAAGTTGATAACAAGTTCATTTTTAGTTCAGGAACACAGAGTACATTTTCAAGTCGAATTGTTTTGGTACCTTGATCGTCGGGAACTGTTATTCTAACTGAACCTTTTCCAGTTATTTCTGCAGTTTTGTCGACAGCTAATTTAATGAACGAGTTCACTTGTTTCTGGAACTCAAAGAACATATTTTCATCATTTACCATGTGGGAGCTGGCACCACTGTCAAACACAAAAGTGGTATTAGTTTGGCTTGCTTTCATAGAAATTTCTGTGCAGATTGCTGTTGTCGCACACTCGTTTCGTTGTGTCGAACATTTTCTTTCATCTTTTGAAGATGTTGTTCTGTTTTCTGCGATTTTCTTGAAACAGCTTTCGGTTTTATGGCCCCTCTTGGTACAGAATCCGCAAACGATGTTTCGAAATGGTTTATTACTCATTCTTTTATTTTGATTAGCTGCATTCCAGGAATTGTGCGGTTTCGCTTTTTGTTTATAGTTTCCTTTAGACGAATAATATGCGTTTGGTGTATCCTGGCTTCCTTTTCCTTGTCGGGACTCGAATTCTTCCAACAGCTTTATTTTTAGAATATCAGGTTTTGGCAGTTCGTCTCTTGATTCGATTGCACACCGAAAATTTTCGAAACTATCCGGGATACTATATAACAATAGAATTGATAATAGATCGTCCGCAATCTCGATTTCCATCTCGGTCAGTTTGTCAACTGTATCGAAGAACGAGTTTAGATGCGTGGACATATCCTCGGTAGTCATGCGTTTGAATAATAGCTGTTTTAGAAGTGTTGCTTTTTTAGCCGGACCTTTTGACTCGTAAACAGATTTTAACTTCATCCATACTTCGTTTGAAGTTTTGCAATGTTTGACATGGCAAAGTTCACTGGGAGACATAGCTAAAATTATATCTGCTTTCGCCTTTTGATCATTTACAGTCCATTTTGTCAAGTTGACTTCAGTATCCGTTGGTTTCGGTTCCGTGCCGGATGCATAAATCCAATGGTCATTTTTGACCAATATGGCTTCAATTTGAAGTTTCCAGGTATCATAATTCTCCTTACCGAGTCTTTCGATGCTCATGGCGTTTGAAGACATTTTTTTTTGGTAGATATGAATGCTGAATTGGTATGCAGGAACGAAACTTTCAAAATGGCTGCCCGTTGGTTTAACGGTGCACGTTGTTAGGCTTAGCTTCGCCTAGTACTACCTTCAATCTTTGCGCAGAGGAAGCGTGCTGGCCCCATAACCATTGTGGGATTTGACCACAATAACAGATGAATGAGAAGGCAATTCTTAGACGAAACTTATTTAATAAGCACTTTAGGTAAAAACTAGAGAAAACATTTACGTGGGCGCCTACACATACTGACCCACGGATTATTTACACACCAACAGGAACGTAGTTTTAGAATCGAGTGTTGCCACAACAGTTTTTAACGTTTATATGTAATCAGTAGAATGTTCCATTACAAAATGGGGGTGAAGGGAAAATAGGCGTTGATTTACAACAGTTTTATTATTCTTGGATACAGTGAATCGTCATAATGACACCCATAATACCAATCATTTACTTAGATTCTGTGTTATTATAAAGCTTTAGACGAAATTCAATGGCTTTTCCGTCACAAAACTTTTAAACGGATATTTAAATGTTCTGCAGTAGGGAAGCTTTTCCGTCACGCAGTGGATAAGCTATGAAAAATAGGTTCGCCAGTTTGGACTTGGAATTTCATTCCCCAGTGATAATCTATATTTTTTTAGTTGTGAATCTTAATGGCTTATTTTGATCTGCCTGCACAAAATGTTCAGTTATTTATCAATTTGTTTTCATATTAGCACTCTTGCACTTCTTTTAAAAGCTACATTCCAATAACATATTACTATCAAAATGTAGAAATCAATGTTGGTTCATAATATAATATTAAAATTTTTTAAATCGATATGCTTAGACTTGATTAGAAAGATTATTTAGTGCAACGTTAGCTTCTACGCGGCCCACGGGCCAGATTTGGCCCGCGACAGATTTTTCTGCCTTCCACCACAGAAGATTAAAAAAAAAATTATTCGTGGTATGGCCTTTTTATTTTTTACATAATTGCAATTTATCAAAAATAATATGTGTTGACAATGAAGAATAGAGTTCCTCACTACGTGCTCGTAAAACCTATATCAAGATGCTTTCACCAAAGCGGTTTTCATCAAGAATAAATACAAGAATAACATAATTGAATCTCATTTAAACAATTGATTATAATTTACTGCAACAAATACTCCGAAAGACATCGACTCCATTATAAAATAAACTGAACGATTTCGACCGGTACAGTTTAAATACTTTTATTAACAGTTAGATCAAGTGGCATTGTCACGTGGAAACAAAAGATTCACTTCTTTTTTAGATTTTGATTTACTAAAAATGAAAACTATTTTTTTTTAATTAAAAAAAATATAATAATAATATCAATTGTAATTTTATTAAGATAAAAAATTCATATTTTTCCAGTTTTCTGAAATGCTATATATTGTTAAATCGATAATAATTAAAGATACATATTTTGGTGTATCCGACCCGCGAACAACACCTACATTAGTCATTAGGGTGGGCCGAACACACACAAAATTTCGTCAATTTTGCTCAATATTTATCCGCGTCCCTCTGGCACTGAAAATGTAAAAAGTGAAAAAAAAATGCACTTTTAAGCCATTTTTTGGAAAATTTTGGAATTTTTTTTTAAAACCTGGCTTTGGTATAGCATGGAATAGTTGCCTAACGTATCAGTTGGAACACACACAAAATTTCGTCAATTTTGCTCAATATTTAGCCGCGCCCCTCTTGCTTTGAACAAAAATGTGCCTAAATGTCACAAAATCGCTTAACAGATTCGACATTAGGGAGGATAAGAATTAAAAAAAAAAATTGAAATCGGTCTTGGAATAGCGTGAAAAAGTTACCTAATGGGTCAGTTAAAGTGCACAAAAAATTTCGTCACTTTTGTTCAATTTCTACCCGCGCCCCTCTGACATTGAAAATGTCCATAAACACACAAAAAATGTACTTTTAAGCCATTTTTTTGAAAATTTTAGAAATTATTTTTTAAAAATGTCATTGGTATAGCATGGAATAGTTGTCTAATGTGTCAGTTAGAACACACACACAATTTCGTCCATTTTGCTAAATATTTAGCTGCTCCTATCTTGTTTTGAACAAAAATGTTCCTAAATGTCTCAAAATTGTAACAGAATCGACGTTAGGGGAAATAAAAAAATGTTTTTTCGAAATCGGTCTTGGAATAACGTGAAAAAGTTACCTAATGGGTCAGTTAAAACTCACAAACAATTTTGTTCATTTTGTTCAATTTCCAGCCGCGCCCCTCTGGCATGAACATATCTAAAAACACACAAAAAATTTTAAATTTTGGAAGTAATTTTTTAAAAAAGGGCATTGACATAGCATAGAATAGTTACCTAATGTGTCAGTTAGAACACACACAAAATTTGGTCCGTTTTGATCAATATTTAGCCGCGCCCCTCTTGCTATAAGCAAAAAGGTGTTTAAATGTCACAAAATTGTAAGATTGGACGTTAGGGTGGACCAAATTTTTTTTTTTTAAAATTGGTCTTGACATAGCATGGAAAAGTTGCCTAATGGGTCGGTCGGTTAAAACATACACAAAATTTCGTCAATTTTGTTGAATATCTAGACGCTTCCCTCTGGCATCAAAAATGTCCATAACATACAAAAAATGCTTTTTTAAGCCAATTTTTGTGCGATTACTTAAATTTTTTTATAAACCAGCATTTGCATAACACGGAATGGTTACATAATGGGTCAGTTAGAATATACAAAAAGTTTAATTAATCTTGATTGGAATCTAGGGGCCCTTTGAGTAAAAGTTTAAAAATTAGGATGAAAAGCAGCTTACTTTGAATGGGTCACTTAGAAACCACATAAAAGTGTCGTCGATGTTGCTCAATATCTAGCTACTCCTGGTATTTCAAAAATCACAAAAATAAATAATATTCATATTAAAAATCAGAAGTATATTTACTAGTATAATACTTATTTATATTTAGAAATCGAGAAATTCAAATATTATAAAGTAAAAAGAGTAGGCATAAAATGCTTATAAAATGTAGTTTTCAGAATAGTACTGTCCCTTATTATCAAATGTTGGAAGTTCTCTTCCTGCTTGAATCTTAACCCGTATAAAACCATCTTTTGCATCACCACAAACTTTCATTAACGCTTCAGATACGAGTTTAACACATCTCTCGACTGTTGCGTGTGATATGGAAACTTCTCAAATGGTTTATAGGAACCTGTTTTTGCCACATATCTTCCAATTCTTTAACTTCTCTATATACATTGTAAGCGGGGATTCTGTTATGGTGTACTTTGACCAGTTGATGATATCAATGTAATCAATGGCATTAAAGTTGAGTTCGGTAGGTTATGAAAAAGCGTACCTATGTATAATATACATCGGTAACGAAAATCCAACCGATGAGCTTTGCATATAATCGTTAAGTTTGTGATTCTGATTTATGCACCAATGTGGTTCAAGATGAAAATAAAACCATATTTCACGGCGGGGCTAGACATGCCTGGATGATGATTTCTCTTTCAAGGAAGTTGCCTAACCATGTCAAGAAAATTACAAACACAAATAATTTCAAACAATGCATATTTTGCCCATCCGGAAAATATGCTAGTGGCAATGCTAACGGATTCTCAATATCATATCTGGGAATTAGCAGTGAGGTGAATCCTGAACATCAGGAATAAGAAATCTGAAGACATACTCTTTTTCAAACCTCCTGAACTCAAATTTAATGCCGTTGATTACATTGATCTCATCGACTGGTCAAAATATCCCATAACACAACCACCGCTTACAATGTGTACAAGAAATGAAGAATTGAAATCTAGGGGAGCCATTAGATTTTGATCAAAATGGATTAAACTAGATTTTGATCAAAATGGATTAAACTTTGTGTGTATCCAAACTGACCCATTATGCAACAATTCTGTGCTATACAAATGGTGCCCAGGTAGCACGCTCATATGGGCCTACATGGGTTAGTGGTGGGTTAACCATACGGGCCCCTATGGGCAGCCCATATAGGCCCCGCGTAGAAACGGGTACATGAGCTCCATACGGGCCCATATGCGTTTTCCCACATGTGCCCACACAACTAACCCATATCGGCCCATGTCAACTCCCCTAGCTGGAATAAGATGGAAATTCTATATGGATCCAGATAAGCAGTCCATATTAGTCCATGTAGATTTTTCATGTGGGGCCTGCATGGATTCGCCCATATTGATCTGTTTTATTTTAGAGGCTATTTTAAATATTTAGATCCAATGCTTACAACCAAAACAATTAAAACCAGATTTTTTTTATTTTTTATACATTTTATAAAAGAACAATAAGTTTATAGTTAACAATATATTTTTTATGCTTAACAATATTTTTAATGCATAAAACTTTTTTCTCAATTCCAACTTAAATACAATATTTAATAGTCTGGTAAAATCTTATCTGTTTTATTATATTTTGGATACTATTTTTTCAAATTTAGA
The DNA here is from genome assembly GCA_963978545.1 of Linyphia triangularis. Taxonomy (NCBI): domain Eukaryota; kingdom Metazoa; phylum Arthropoda; class Arachnida; order Araneae; family Linyphiidae; genus Linyphia; species Linyphia triangularis. Next base: position 63,398,492 of record OZ021728.1, on the reverse strand, counting down.
TCTTATGCTACAATCAAAACAATTATATTCAGATTTGATATGATTTCTTGTACATTTTTTAAAAGAATAAAATGTTTTCAGTTAAAGGTATATTTTATTGTTTAACAATACTTTTTAATGCATAAAACTTAATTTTTCTGCACTTCAACTTAAATGTCAAAATATCTCATACATTTAACAGTATCTAAAACAAGTAGGAACTACAATACAAGTAAGGAATCTGTCAAAAATGCCCCAAATCAGCTAAGTTTTAGAATAACAGTGTTTTTTTTTTTTAAAAAAAAAAAACACTAACATGGTGAAATTTGTCTTTATCCCCAATGAGGTAAACTGCTGGAAAAAAAAAAAAGCAATATACATAGTACATACATTAAAAAAATTAGACAAGAGTGGGAAACAATTTATTAATCTTTATTTAAAAGCTTTCAATAATGTTTTATTATTATTTTTCTCAACACAATCACAAGCACTAATGTTTATCTTCTTCAAAATGTCTGCTATTGTGACATCTCTGTATGACATCTTGACTGAAAGTAAACAAATAGATATATTTTAAGATTGGCTGACATTTTAACTATATTTTAAATGTATAAACCGTAATTTATTTGCAAATTATGCAGCAGCAGTTGCCACTTTTTAACTTGCTAATTAGTTGACTGAATGTGTAATAAGGAACACATTTACAAAACTTAAGAACCTCAATCATTTACCTTCATTTGAATAATTGTTTATTGTTGAAGGGATTCAAGTCCATTTTTTGAAATTGTGCACTAGTAGAAAAACTTTATATAATTTACAAAATTAATAATAATTTTTAAATGACAATCAATTTATCATATCCCTACTCATCATTAGTGATATTTTTTAGAATTTCAACACAACATTATGGATTACATACAATTTTTTTAAATGCACCTTTTTAATAATAATAATAATAATAAAAATTAAAAAAAAAAAAAAAAAAATTATTATTTATTATATCAAGGATTGTTAAAAATCTACCCAATGGTTGAAATTTTTCAGACATTAAATTTCGTATGTGTACAAATATTAAGACATCACAAATTATGTAATGATCTTTTTAATTTATAGGGACTTTACCAATTTCAATTGTTCAATTCACAAGCAATTATTGAGTACAAAATTATTAAAAATAATCAGCTTTCATGATTAATATTAAAAGTATTTCTAGATAAAATGATTTAACGTTTACTACTGAGCATCAGTTACCCAAATACCGATCAACAAAACTATTCCTGTTGGCGAATTCAAAATTTGACATTTCCCAAAACTTTAGGCCACTTAATATAGTATTATTACTTTATGTATGGTCATATACGAGACATGTGAAGCTGAAATATTTACACAAAAATAATATTTTAAACTTGTGGACTTTTATTTTTATTCTTTAGTTCGAAGGGTTGCTATAGAAACCTTGTCCTGAATTGGAAAGTTACAAGTTTGAATGTGTTACAGTTATCGCTACAATTTGGCGATTTTCATCCGACATCCATCTAATGGAAGAATACCTTAGTTTATTTCATATTGTTCTTATGACACACATAGAAAATTGTTTCATAAATGATTGGTCACCCAAAAAACCCGCCGACCAAACGGTATATTGGTTAGGGTGCTAGCTTCTAGAAAGCAAGGTTGCGGGCTCGAGTCTCGTGTAAGGCATGGGTGTTTGTAAATGTAAGTTGGTTTGTCAAATGACGAATGTTTCGGAGCATTATAGCCCTTGTGTTGCTGACGGCGCCAGATAATCTGAAACCAACCAACGAAAAAAAAACCAGTCCCCATTCCCAATTGTTTCGGATAATCAATGCTTTACTGTATTTTACTTTATATACTAACAATGATTCTGCATTAATTCGAATCACTAAACGTTTTCTCATTTTTAAATGTTTAAGCAATATTTAAAGCACTGAGAATTTGGTCAAAAAAGTTGAAATCATTGTTTCAACTGGACTGTAAAATATTTGTAAATATTACAAATTATACAGAAACTTATTTAACAGTACAAATACTTTTTTAAGAAAGAATAAGTTAGAGAAAATCTTAATACAACACAATATGATCTTATGAAGTACCTAGTTAATCACAAGAAAAATTACAATAACAAAATGTTTTTCCTACTATAATGTTTTTAAGAAAAACTTGCCAAATTCAGATCTTACAATTTTAAATTGCAACCTAATGGCTGCTACACATACATCTCTAAAAATAAGGCAATGGTAAATTCCTAGTTTAAGTGTATGGGTTGGAAGAATTTTGAAAAATTGGCGACAAAACCAAAACGTTGCTGTGGTACACCGTTTGCCAAGAGCGAATTTCAAAACGGCCACCAAAAAATCTTCTCTTCCCCCAATGCATTCCAATTAAGATTACCATAAAATCTCTGTTGTGCATGTGCGATAAGAAAAAAAGATTGTCAAATGTTGAACTTTATTGTCTACAAAAAGGCGCCAAATCGGCTTGGCGATATTTTAACGTAAACTAGGAATAGACCAAGACAATAATGACTAACTTATCTGTTATTAGTTCTTAATTCAACTATCAACATGCACAATCAAACCTAACATAAATTGAAAATTTTTACATTCAATTGGAATAGTAGATGGTCAACAAAATTTGCATTAGCCAACCAACAATTGTTTTAATAAAATTATATAAATTACACTGGGAAACAAATTTTTTTCTTCCGAGATGAAACTATTCATATTCTGATTAATTCAATGTGATGGATAGGGCAAAGAAAAAGCTGAATTAGCTATGGTTTCTTTTTTAGCAGTGTGTATCATAGGTGTCAACTTTTCAAAAAACATGGGGGCGAGTTTTGACGGAAGATGAAATTTTTCGAAAAATTATCGAAATCTATTAAATTTTCAAAAATCTAGGTATGACACAACTTCTCACATAATACCAACAATAAACAGTTATAATAAATTATTTGGAGAATGGAGGGAAAAAAAGGAGATAGTGTTACAAAAATCAGGGTAGGCAGCCCCTCAGAATTTAAAAGTGGGGAGGCCAGCCCCCCCTGCCCCCCCGTACTTTACGCCTATGGTGTGTATATAATTGAGAAATAATGTACTACTATATACGTAAATGTTATAATACATTTTAAGACTTACCTTAACGTTCTTCAGAGTTTTGCTTTCTTTTGGCTTTTTTTTTTATGGATGTCCAATGATATAGCCAGCCAATACTAACATGGTCCACTTGTCCTGGAATCATTGCTCCATCTTGGTAATGTCCAGATAAAAATGAACATGATAGAATACATGTAGAAAACCACCTTGAGACGTCTATACACAGCTGCCATTTGTATTAAGTACTGTGAGACAAGATGAAGAGCAGACTTTTGATTTCAAGCTTTCTTTTTTTTTGGTGATGCCTTGAAGAACTGGTGCAATGCAGAAATGCAGTTGTCAATGTGATTGGTCCGCTACTTCTGACCATGGGCACAGAAATGAGCACTTGAGCAGATAGCCTTCATACTCGAGTCTATATTAACAAAAAATCAAAAAGAATCATGATTCTAACAATATCTACATAAAAATAAAGTCATTTTGCACTTGTGTAGCAACACAACTGCCTTGGTGCAGATTTTGCATATTAAGGCCAACAAATTTAGTAGCAGTAGCAAGTGAAATGCCTAACTAGGCACTGGTTTTATGTAAACAATGACATCAGAATCTTTCCAAATAGGAGTTACTTCCTAGACTGCAGCACGATCAGGATAGGTGACATTTGGCAAATAAAAAAGCTCATAAATTTTTGCCAACTCTAATTGTTGAATTGTGACAAACAAATTTCATTTTGACCTTAGCAATAATTTTCAGAAATCTCTCCAATTCCCACCCAATTCATTACAGGATTGCCACTCAAAATTCCCTGACTCTTCCAGGTTTTTTTTTTTTTTTTACATTTCCACGTTTCATTTCAAGCCGAAATAAATAAAACTTTTTGCATACAATCCAGTTATAATTTTAATCAAGGATTATACAGAAAAAAATTTACGATATTTTAATGTGCATTTGTATCATTTAAACAAATTTTTGGTAAAAAAGCAGAAATCCACTTTTTAGCGGAACAATAAAATGTTAGCGATTTGTGTTGCCAAACACTGATGTACTTGCACATGAAGATTAATTGATTATATGATATAAGTAGCAATCTGTGCATGCATCTCCCTTTATATTTCCCTGGTGTGAAAATAGTCAAAATATAAAAATATATATGCAGTGTTATTTTGAACTACAAAATACTCAAATAAGAATATATTTGTGTGTACGAAACAGTGGCGCAGCTAGAAATTTTTTCTGAGGGGTGTTTTAGGCAAGTTTAGTCTGATAAAGCCCAACAAAGTTCATTAAAAATAATAAAATGTAGAAAAGTCGAAAAATATCAGAAAAAAAAGTGGAAATCTGCGTAAAAGCTAAAGATTTTCACCTGTTTTTCAGATAATTTGCTTTCAGCTTGTACTTTTTACACATTGTTACAAGAAAATATCAAATTTTCAGAACGCAGATGTGCATTCTGACTTCTTGGAAGAAAACTTGAATCTCACAGAAATTCCCTGACTTTTCCAGAAAATATCCCATTTTTTAGTTTTCCCTTACCCTTTTTAGTTTCCCTGACAATTCCAAGTGTGTGGCAACCCAGTAATTAGGCTTGCCTTCGACATCTGATTATTTGATTAGCAAATAAAACAGATTATAATCTGTTTACAAGTGAAACACACTAAGTCAATAAACCTTACTTTTCAAAAGCGAACTAATTTTATGTTTTGTAAAAAAATTTCTTCAATACCTTAAGTTCTTTTTAGATCAAATTTATATTTTCAGTGAACATGCAACTTTTGTAGGCAGATGATTTAACTATCTAGTCTGGATAAACACTCTAAAACTGAAAATACTGACTTAGTGTGTTTCAATTGTAAGCGGATGATGTGATGGCGGTACAAGTGTAGAAAAGGGTACCATTTGCATTGGCTTTTGCGCTAAATGGTAGGCGATGTAGTAATGCTTTCTGAGAAAATATTGTTACATTGGAAACTACAATCACAAACGTACACTTATCTTTTATAATTTATTGTTATGGCATATTTTATTGATGTTTTCAATAGTTGTTTACTTTTAACGGCCATTTGCATCTGTCGCCATTTTGGCTAGGCAATGACCGGAAACCACTTCTCATGTAATTTTAAAAATTGTACCAACAAACCAGGAATTTACCCAGAAGAACTTAACTAGGGCAACAAACGATTACATTTGCTTACGTTTTTTGAGTATCTGCCATGTTGGAAATATTTCTTCTTAGCGCCAAAACAAATTTGCCAGTATCAATGGTGTAAACGATTCTACACTTTTACCATAGCAGTAGAGATACTAAAAACATTGAACTTACCATTGACTTTCAAGTTATAAACATGTTTATTTTATAACTATGTTATTTCCATCGATGATAATTTCTCGCTGGCTGGCGGTCAGCCCGCTGGTTGTCGAAAATATTTCGCTTCAATTCATGACTTCGAGATGCGAAATCGGAGTATTATTTTATGAAATCAGCAATTAAAACTAATAACTACATTTTAAGTAATTTTTTTTAGATTTTCAAACTAAATCGACAGCAAATGAAACTTCATGGGATTTTTAAACTAAGATTTTTCGTATAAACTTAAATAGCTAATGGATTGGAAGTGGTTAGCCCAATTGAAACCATATGGATTGCCCATATAGACCCATGTCGTACTGTATAGATTTCCCTTTCAATAAAGAAAACATATAAATTACTTATTTTCAACTCTTATTTCATTCTTAAACCAAAGAATATATTACCATTAATAGAAACAACTAGTATTACGTTTAAACCAAGCATGCTAATGTATAAATTTGAACAAATAGTTTTCATATGGGTTGGTGATGGGCAGATGGGCCCACCAGCGCCCATCTATCTCACATGGGTCCCATGTAGGCCCATGTGAATCTGCTTCCGTGTGCTACCTGGGTGGTTTTTAAAAAAATTTGAGTAATCGCTCAAAAAATGGCTTACAAGTGCATTTTCTTAATTTTATGGACATTTTTGATGCCAGGGGGACGCGGCTAGGTATTCAACAAAATTGACGAAATTTTGTGTGTTTTAACCGACACCTTAGGCAACTTTTCCATGCAATGCCAAGGCCAATTAAAAAAAAAAAAAAAATTCCACATTAAAGTCCAATCTTACGATTTTGTGACATTTAGACACTTTTTTGTTTATAGCAAGAGAGGCGTGGCTAAATATTAAGTTATTTTCTGTGTTCTAAATGACACATTAGGCAACTATTCCATGCTATGCCAATGCCATTTTTTAAAAAATAATTTCCAAAAATTTCAAAAAAATGGCTTAAAAGTGCATTTTTTTGTGTTTTTGGACATGTTCAATGCCAAAGGGGCGCGGCTAGAAATTGAACAAAAGTGACGAAATTTTTTGTGCGGTTTAACTGACCCATTAGGTAACTTTATCACGCTATTCCAAGACTGATTTCGAAAAAATATTTTTTTTATCCCCCCTAACAGTGAATTTTACGATTTTGCGACATTTAGGCACATTTTTTTTTCAAAGCAAGAGGGGCGCGGCTAAATATTGAGCAAAATGGACGAAATTGTGTGTGTGTTCCAATTGATACATTAGGCAACTATTCCATGCTATACCAAAGCCGGGTTTTTAAAAAAAATTCCAAAATTTTCCAAAAAATGGCTTAAAAGTGTATTTTTTTGTCACTTTTTACATTTTCAAAGCCAGAGGGGCGCGGCTAGATATTGAGCAAAATTGACGAAATTTTGTGTGTGTTCTAGTTGACCCATTAGGCAACTTTTCCGCACTATTCCCAAACCGATTTCGAAAAAAAGTTTTTTCGGCCCTCCCTATTAGTCATACCGACTCTAGAAATTATTGATGAACGTTGATTTAGTGGTTATAACAATACAACTAAAACTGAACCTGGGGAAGTTCTAGACACATTAAACAAAAAATTCATTCAAATTATTTACTTTGGACAGTTTTGAAATCATAAGTATATAAATATTTTAATTTTTATGGAAAGTTTTCTGTATTCTAAATATTCCATGGAAATTTTCCATCGATACCTCAAGTTCTTTCCTTTTGGTAATTTAACAAATTTTAACTATTGCATGTTTAATGATAAAATATATATATTAAATAAAAGTATGGATTTCTGTTAAGTACATATCTAAAACTAAGAAAAATTTATATAAACAAATATCCGTTCGTTTTTTTTTTAACATCATATGAAAGCAAACACATTTCTGGTAACTTAGAAACAAGTTACACGACATAATACATTTTAAAATCAATAAAATAAAACAATTTAATCACTGAAAAACTTTCTTAAACCATTATTTCTATTATTTAAGCTAATATAATAATTTAAAAAAATTTTAGTATAACTATTGACATAAAAAAAATATCAGTTATTGTACCCACTTTAAAAATCACACCACCCACTTTCATCAAAACAGAACGAATTCGATTATAATTCAAGGGAGTGTTCAACTTTTGGAAATTAAAAAAAGGAGCTACGAGAAATGAACTTAGAATATTTTTGTACCCAAAATTCTATTAAAAAAATATTTTATTAAAATTTTAATTTTTACAAGTTTTTCCCTTTTTGCATGGAATAACCCTTTCCAGTTAGGTGGTCTGTGGGGATTTTTCTAGGTTTTCTTGTATGTAAGAAGCAAACGCGATTCCATGTAATACCTGTGGAAAGACGTTCCGGAAGGCGTTCTTTCTTTGACACTCGGACTGCATTCATTTCTCTAATGAAGTTCCTTTTTAGTATCTTTGAGGCAGGACATTTTCAAACTAGTCAACCCTGCATGTGAAAGAAAATTAAATATCTTGGATGCTTATTCATATAATAATATTTCCTCATTAATAATATATTGAATTTTTCCACTGAGGCAATGATGGCACAGTTTTTAAGAGTAAACTACTATTTATTCACTCTTCACAGGCACAAAATTTATTCAAAGACAACAGTGTAATCAATCTCAAGCTTCAACACAAGCTTCAACAAAAACAACTTCGAATACAGCAATTATACAAGCTCACTCCAATAGGTATACAAAGCGAACAGCTTTCATCGAAGTCCGAAGTCAATCTGAAAACTTTCCCGTTCTCCAGTCTTATTTATACTTGGCGCGAGAGAACATTCGCGAAATTTCCAGCCAATTCGTCGGAAAAGAAACATCTCGAAATTTCTCGATTGCTTTAGGTGTTGCCACCTTTTTCCAACCTGTATAATCGCTGTTAATAAATAAAATAAGATAAAAATAAATTACAATAGAATTTTTAAATAATACGTCACTATTTACACTATATACAGACAATTTGTGCAACAATATATATAAATTATAACAGACTGCTGAGTATTGAAATACAATGTTTTATAAACTACGTTTTCATTTTCATCTTTGAATGACTCCGACTAAGATATTCTTCATTCAGTTTCTTTCCATCTGCTACCATTTAAGAATAAAGTAGAATTGTATAAAGATAAGAGGTTCTGCTTTTCTTTATAGAATTCTCAACCAAGGAAAAAAACCACTACGATAAACCGCGAGAGTATTGTATTTCTTGAAGATAACAATTGCTAAAAGGGAATACGTATTTTGCAAATGGACTTTTATTGATTTGAGTTTCATAGGATTTGTGTTTGGTTTTTCTACGTTTCAAGGTTTATGATTGTAAGTTAATCTTTTATCATCCATACTGAATACTTAAAGATTAAAATTTCTTTAAAGTACACGTAAATGAGTTTATGTTGCTAACAAAATAAATTTGTAAAACGGTTATAAAGAAGGTGAATTATATTTGTTTTAATTGTTGAAGTTACCATGAAAAACGAATGGATCTTCAAGTTTTAATAGAAACCGAAGTTACACGTATTAATACTTTTAATAAATTGCCCTGAAAATAACATCAATAATTTATGACATAAACTGTAAAGTAAAAAATGTGAACTTTATATACCTGCTACGTATTATGTTATTGTTACCCATTTAAAAATAAGGTTATGTTCTTATTATTTCAAAGCCGGGGGCTTACATAATTGTGTACCAGTCTAATTATTAGCTAAGCAACAATATAAGGAGGTGATATTCTAAAAGATTTCAGCCACATTTTTAGTTTTTTTACTATACCAAAGAAAGGACTCGCCTAATAAAATGTTCGTTAATTTGCTATATTTCGTCAAACTAATGTTTTTGATTACATTACTGCATGCAATAAAGTTACAGCATAAAAATACAACCACGCTCTAATATAGCTATCTCAAAACTATCCAACTAACCATTCAAGTTCTTCTAAAATCCAACCAACAAACAAATTATTGGTCAACTAAATGTATCAAAGACACGTATTTTCATACTTAACTTATAATATACCAAGAACTCAGAAACGTATCGAAATATTGACAATTTGGCCATGATGGAACGTTTGATTACCCGAATAAAACAATGGATTAATTGAATATACGGAATCTATTCGATAAACATGTCTTTCCAGACTAATCTTATAATCTAATAGAATAACTAATTGTATTAGACTGGACCAATTCTAATAGAATAGTACTAGCTTTAGACAGTGTTTCCAGTTATTAAAATGTGTTGCGCTATTAAAGGATAGAATTCTTGCATTCGATGGTGCTTTAATTGTATACTTATGAGGCCACCTTATTGATGAATGATTGGAGATAAAGGAACTTCCTTTCAAGAATTGGAATTGATTGTATGTAAAATTGGATGTTGAGTTTTAGTTTATCAATTTAAAATATGGAGTCCATTTGCTCCATTATGATCGCTAAACTAAGTTATGCAATATTGTTGTAACTTAAGTTGTGGTATGATTAATGTTCAAAATTCCATTTACTGTATTTTATTGTACCTTTGATACAAAATAATTAGAAAAATTGGACTGCGTCTTATAACAGAATTGAGATTACTAATTTGAATGCGTAATAGGAATTTAATATAAATACCTGGGTTGCCAACGCTTTTAAAACTAAACGGTGTTTAGATGCCTTTGTTGTATTGTGGAACAAGAATGTCCAACTGTTGGTATGTATGGCAACGACAGTAATTTGTATAATTCAGAACATTACTTGGCACTGATCATATAGTTGAATTTTATATAATACTATTTGTTACCGAAACATTCAAACTGGAACCTGTACGTTGATGTGGCTTTTGTAGTTGTGTTTGTGATTATTGATGTGAGACAGATGGATAGAGCTTTTGTACAAGCATTTACGCAAACTGTAGAAGCTAAAACAGTCCTTATATTAAAAAAAATTCTTTTCATCACACTCCTTACTTTTATCTGAAGTTTTTTATTCCTTAACATTTTTTCATGTTTTATACTTTTTTTACTTCCAATTGCCCTATATGTAATATAGGGTAAACTAGGGGCTCCGCTCCCTGCTCGCTAACGCTCGCCAAACCCCGGGATTGCCACGCAATTCCCTTTGAACCAGGCTCGCTTCAAAGTGAAGCATTTAAAATATGCCCTAGCAAAAAGCTATTTCAGTTGCATAACATTGATCTCTACTACAACTTCTGGATCGCTCATTAGCGGTTTTTGCTCTGCAAGCAGATGATGCCATTTAAATACTTCCCCCCATAATGCTTTGAAATAAGTTGTCCATAGTTACAAACAAATTTGAACCAGTTTTGGGGGAAGTTGTTAGTAAAGATATCTATGGTGATTACTAAGCCTTCTTCAACTTCAAGTCAGTAACCAAGCATGCGCTATCCAGAAATTGTAGTAGAGATCAGTGTTGCATAATCAAGAAAAATCTCGAAGAGTGATATTGTGACATGAAACTGTAAAATTTGGATTATTTACAATGAGCTACAATACTTTAGACGTCATTATCCTATTGCTTACGTGAGACGCGTTAAGAAGGAACAGTGTGGCAACGTAGTAAAACGTTTTTGGATAGCTATAAAAGTAAACAGTTTCATGCAAATCTCTAAAAAATATCAGTTATTTCAATGAAGAATTCATACATACGGATTGGTTTCTCATGAAGTGCCAAAATAATTACAGTTGCACATCGAAATTTCTTAACACAGCAATATAAGTAATTATGTTTGCATACTCTTTTTTAGGAATAGAAGCAGTATAGGACCCTTTTGGCGACTTTTCCCGGTTTGAACTGATCGGATTTGCGCTTTTTTACACTTCTGGCTACTCCTCCTTCCTTCACGATGTCTCGTGGGTTTCAATCTAGCAACCTTTGCCGTTCTGGCGGTTATAATTTGTTTTGGCCCAATAATTGTTTACATAAATAGCTGCTATTGAAAAATTTCACCAATTTAAAAAAAAAACGGTTCTAACGATTTTTATTAAAGTCGCTATGGTAATCCCTTTTACAGTGTTATACATATCCCTACTTCCGAAATTCCTGTAGAAATATGATCCAGGCGTAAAAAGTTAAAAAACGAATGTCTTTAACACAGAGTTCTCTTTCCTTGAGCATCGCCCATCAACGACTGTTTACCCCCTGTTTAAGGGGTCCAAGTGACTTTTCTTAACTTTTGAGAAAATACACTATAAAGTTCCTCATTTATATTAAACTAGCCGTGTGGCCGCGCTCTACTGGGGACCCGTTGAAAGACATAAGTGTTTTCCTCTAAGAAAAAGTGGAATAGATGTAATAAAGGGCATTTGGTGATTTTTTTTTCATTTAACGATCAGAAAAATCGCAAAAATCAACAACACGGTAACTAAAAGAAAACTAAAACATAAATAAGAATAAAATTAGGTTAAAATAAAATATTAAGGGTACTCTTCCGTTAGGTGGTTACCAGTTGGTGTCAAGCCTAAATGATTTCCCATATAAATGGCGCGTAAATGTATCGACAATTCTAAATATAGGTATTATAAATTATTTGAAATTTGTCGGTTTAGATTAGTTAGACCTTCTTTTTGAGGATTTTTTCCGTCAAAGTACCAAATTATGTTAAAATATAAATAATTATAAAATTAAAATATAACTGAAAATAAAAATCGTTACTAGAAACCGCATTTATCTGTAAAATAGCACTAAACAAAATCGCACCAAAGAAATGTTTTATAGTACATCTGAACCCAAAAAGTTTTGTATTCCTCAAAATTTTTTGTACAGTGTAGTGCCACTCCCTACCCCTTACCAACCTCATAATCAGGACCAAAATAAAACACAAAAGAAATAAAATCACAAATGAAATACTACGTTTCTGGTGTAAATTGTAAGATAGTTTGGTGTAAATAATAAAACATGAATTATACAATCTATGTTAAATAACATGGAACTTGGATACACAGTACAAAAACACTATACAAAAAATAAAAATAAACAAAAGAAGAAATTTTGATATTCTATTTAAAGGAAAGGAATAAATATTAACCTGAAAAAAAAAAAAAAAAATTAAAAATTAATAAATGTCGCAATGACTTGAAAGTTTTCTGTGAATTTCAACAATTTGTTTACATTCAGATTTTTAGCATTAAGCTAAAACTGCTCAGGCGCACAGCGTCGATTTACAGTAAATATATGGAAAATTATAACAATATTCGAACTGTTTATCGGACAGACGATTGTAATACATAAAAATAAGGGGGACATATTAAAGTAACTTTTGGTTTTATTCTGATGTAATAAAAAATACCGTTGCCATTCCAAGAATGTTTTTTTTCATGTCCTTAAATTTTAATAAAAACAACTTTTAACCGAATTTAAAACTTATTCTATACAAACTCTATGTACTAAAGATTTTATGTACTGAATTACTAACCGAACGGTATAGTGGTTAGCGTGCTAGCTTCTAGACAGCGAGGTTGCGAGTTCGAGTCCCGTGTAAGGCATGGGTGTTTGTAAATGTATGTTTGCTTGTCAAATGACGAATGTTTCGGCGCATTATAGCCCTCGTGTTGCTGACGGTGCCAGATAATCTGAAAACAACCAACTATTTACCGAATTTCGTATCTCTAGGCGCAAAACTGGATTTCTATAAGATTCAGACATACAGACAACTAAGTTTATATATATATATATATATATATATATATATATATATATATATATATATATATATATATATATATATATATTTGTACCTTCAGTTGTCATATGAAGTTTTCATAATAGAATTTAATATAAATAAGAAACTTTAAAGGATATTTTCTCAAATGTTAAGAAAGGTCACTTAGGCCTCATTTGCTTCTCAGTATCTCAATTGAAAGTTGTACAATGACACTTCTAGTTTTAGTTTATACTTTAAAACTTGTTTTCGTTGTTTCTAAAATATTTTTCTATTCAAATCCGTAAAATTAAATAGTTATTACACTTTCTCTTTTATTCATATATTGTCACATCTCTAATTGTTTAAATTTAAAATTGTAAATTGTTTTTAATAATTAAAATTAAAAGTCTGTGTTGAAATGTAGAACTGGTTAACAGTGTATACACGGATATAGCTTTTCAAGACTAATATTGTGACCTGACACGTACGGAGAATTTAAGTTTTCTCGTTTATATTTTTGTAGATATATTTTCAATAGATTTCAAAATATTTCATCGAATGAAAAGCTTCAAGAACTGACAATACAATGTATACAATGTAAGTTAAAGTTTTCAGTTTCGATATTCTAAAACAATTTTCAGTTCTAAAACAATTTCACGGATGAAATTCGCTGTATTTTCGAAGAGTGGCAGTGTACTAGATGTAAAAATTTGAAAGCACCTGAAACAAAGCTTCTAATAAGAAAAGAAAATATGTGAAATTTTTGAGGATATATTGTTCGAAATGTATCTTTGTATTCTCGTTCTTCTCTCTTAAAAACCTTGTGATTTCTCTTTTGAAGTTTATTTTACTTTTTCGTCGTTTTTGTGAGATATGTCAAAATTTCAAATCTTGGAAGCCTGTGAAAAATAAGCCGAAGCGGATTTAAAATACATTTTTACTCTGTGCCTTATGCGCAAAGAAATATTTCACTCCATAAAAGTTTTACAGTTTGGAAAGAAATGCTCAATGTCGCAAACGCTCTTATGAAATCTTTTGAATGTTTTTTTACAGAAATTCTATAGAAATTGCCCACGCATATGTAAATTTTTAAGGAAGCATTTTTTTTTTTCTGGTTTTATTGCTATTTTATGCTTGTTTACTTTAAAAATCAAGTTTGTAGCAGAGATACATTTCCATAATGGAAATTTGTATCGCTTAAAGGTTTTGTCGAAACTGCTAAATCACTGCAAGTGTAGAAGCTACACAAAGTTACATCAAGCAGAGTAAGAAGAATGGGATTTAATATAACATCTAATACCTGAAGAAACTGTCAAATTCCCAAAGTTATTTTGTTCGGTTTGAAAAGTGTATCAAAGTGGATTGCGATTTTTCAAACAATTTTAGAAGATAAGTTCTAATATTCTTTCCATGTAAATTTTATTGATAAAAAGTTATTTCGCTGTACAAAAAAACCTTAAAAATATTAAAAATCCATTCTATGTTTATCTTAAGGTGTTATATTGTTAAATTTTTTTTACGTAATATATTTTCTGTTATTGCTAGAGTTGAGGAATTGTATTGTAAAATTATATCGCTATTTCATAAATATTGAATAAGCATTTTATATTAGTTTATGAAAAAAAGTTCAAATTGTTTTCTATCTCGATCGAAATTCTTATTGTCACCACCAAAACGTGACCAATCACAATAACATCTTTTTAAATAAGCTAGCATTTTTTAAGTTTTCAAATTTTAACCAATAAGGAATGCTGTGTAACCGAGTAGTTTGACGTTTCGATTGTTTGAAAAGCATGCATAAAGTCAATTACCTACAATAATTTCTTATCAACTCTCTTTCATAAACATTATCATCCTACAAAATTATGAATATTTAAGTGCAAATCTACATTGTTAAGAGTATTAAACGAATTCCTGAACAAAGTTCTATTTTTTTTAAAACAGAGCCGGTGTATGAACTATGTGGTTACTAGTCCCCTATATGACTCTGTTCTTCTATAGGCTATATGAAATAATTTTGGCCTATGGATCTGGCTTGAGGAAATTATATAACGTATTAGAGAACAGAAATTCTAGAAATAATTGTATTCAGTTACTTAAGTTAATTGTATTCAGTTGCCCAAGTACTGCTCTTTCGCTAGGTATATTAAACCAAGGAAAATAAGCAGTTAATGGTTAAAATAGTTCGATTTCGGAGAATTTTTCTTATATAAAACTTCGAAATTGAAAATTAGTCTAGTAGAATTGTTTTTGTTATTAAAGTAAAATTATTCATGTTTATTAGGTATCTTTTTAAATTTCGACTCGTTTGTCCATTCTTAATTTTTCTGATTGAAGTGTAATATTTTAGTTTTGATCCAAATTGTTTCGTAAAAGACTAAATTTTGATTTTTTATGAGGTAGTTAAATTTGTCGTGCCTTACCCGAAAAAAAATTGTGTGATTGCAATATGTTAAATTAAACGAGAATTGTTTGAAAAATCACCCAAAATTCTTAATACTAATCAATTTACAACACCACTATAATCAATTCAAAGCAATCTAACCTATCGGCTTCCTCTACAAAACTGTTCAACGTTACTCAACAGGTCGATTTCCGCTGTCAGATTATTCACCATTTTCACCAACAGACTATTCAATTTGATCTCTTGGAAGAGTCAATTTCCACTTCAAGACTACTCAAAAAGTGTCTTGAAAGAAAATTTTTCCGAAAACGTGAAAGATAAGCACAGAATACTCTTTTCCATCGCGGATGTTTACTGAAAGCGGAAGTTCCCATCCGCTTGTCATGACGTTGCATAAAGAGCCTAATTCTGTTTCCGCCTTGTCACAATTTCTCACGTGATAATTAATAAGAAATAAGGCATGCTTCAGAAGGCTGAAATTAGAAAGAAGCAGCGTGGTTTAAGGTAAAATCATGAACCGAAAAGACAGTTTTCGCCTCGGTTCCTGAATTTTTGATTAAGATGACTAAATTAGCGGCGGAGGTGGTTTTAACAATTCCAAATTATGTACCGGTGAGCTGATATAAATGCTCTTTGTCTGCCTGTACGCTGTCCAAACAATTTTTTAGACTCGTACTAATGCTCGAAAAATTGCTTAAACTACAGTTTTCGACTTAGCTCGAACAGTTTCGTAAAGGCTGATTTATACGCTGCTAGTGCTTAGAACTCCAACTGGTAAGTTGATTTACAAGTCAGTGTCAAGCACTAATCAGAGTGCAAGCTTTGCATTTGCATGGTGTCAGTAGCTTGAATATTCCTGCCAATGAGCTGCATCGTTATGCTGCATCTCGGTGGTCACGTGAGACCGTCTAAGTGTAACTCGCACCATTCAAGCCACTTGGGCTATATCATTATTGGTCTTGGTGATCTCAGCAAACATTGCAGTTTTATTATGTAAAGGCCGACCAAATGGTATAGTGGTTAGCTTGCTAGCCTCTAGACTGCAAGGTTGCGGGTTCGAGTCCCGTGTTAGGCATGGGTGTTTGTAAATGTATGTTGGCTTGTTTAATGACGAATGTTTCGACGCATTATAGCCCTCGCGTTGCTGACGGCGCCAGATAATCTGAAAACAACCAAACTTATTATGTAAAGTCACTATTGGAAGAAGATCCCAGAAACCATTGTGGAGAGTTAGTTATATGATCACCATTAATGAATGTTTTTTTTTAATTTGAAAAAATTATTATTGAAAGATTTGTCACCTTAATGATTGTAGGTACAACAATACATGTACAAAAATAAAGTTTCTCATACATACCAGGCCACCCCTCAAATTTTTTAGACTTGTAGACAGTAATATTATGGAAGAATTTTAATATCATATTTTAACTATAAGGGGGTGCTCAACCCCCCCCCCCCCACTAACCTCATAAGTTAGTGTATTTCATTGTAATTTTACAAAAAAAAAAAAAAAAAAAAAAAAAAAAACCCTGCAAATTTTATATTTATTTTTTCTATTTTCAATTTCTTACAAAAAATAAATTAATATAGAAGTAAAAAATAAAAATATTAGTAAGTGTCGTTCTTTAATAGTGTCTAAAACTGTTTTTTTTCGTAGTTTCTGATGGAATGCATTTTCTGTTGCATCTACCACCTGTAGCTAGAATTGCTTTTCGTCTTCATAATATGTTACGATTTTATTAAAGTCTTCAATAAGCTTAGCGCCTTGTTCTGCACTATTATTAACTACTTGTAAATTTTGAAGCCTTTTTTTCCTTTGCGATAATCATCTTTGTCATTCCATTTGTCAAGATGAAGACTTAAAAACAGTTTGCCTATATTTATACGAGATGAGTGTTCTGATGTTCTCCTTGTCGCTAAGTTTGACAGTCGCCCACTATCTTCTTTGAAAATGCTAGGTTTACCTCTTACATTCCGTTTCTTTGGTTTTTGCATAGCTGTCATTCACTCTACAATTCTTTGTTTTTCTTTCACGGAAACCATCAGAAAAGAGGTAAAGTCCTACCAAATCATCAGATAAATACCACGTATGACATTCCATCACTTTTCTAGCAGAAAGCGCAATAACTTTTTCTATTGATAGATAATTTTCAAGATCTTTCGAAAACTTAACATTTGTTTCAGATGCCACAATTGCAAGATGTGCTTTTAACCATACTTTTGCATATAAAAGAGCACCAAATTGTGCAAATCATAAAATCTGATTTTCTTCCCTGGCTCTTAGATTAAAAGCATGCATCTCACTGATCTCGAAGTAAATCTATCTTTAATTCATATTGTAATTTAATCATCCATTGAGCATGTTGAATTGGTCCTGGTCACAACTTCATTCAAAACAGCCTTGAATCACTCAAAAATTGGAATGTCTGGAGAACTTGAGGGCCAAAAACATAAAATAAATGTTTTACCCAGCTAATTCCATAGTGTGATGGCACCAAGTTAACCAAAGGAATTCACAATCAAGTTTTCTGTATAGACAAGTCTTTATAGACAATTTTTGTCAAGTTTCCTGTATGCTCCATTTAAACTACCCGTGTTCAAGCTCGTTGTGTCAAAGCATATTGCTTGAACCCATTCTGTGACATTCCACTCTTTCAGTAAAATATGTATAATATTAGTTATTCCAGCAGTCAGTTTTGGCACTCCTAGGAGCTTATTAAACCAATGATGGAAATACTGGTAATTGATCAATGTTTCCACATTTCACAAAGGAGTTTGCCAGTGAACCACTAGAGGGGAATTTAGTTTGAATTCACCTTTTATTGATTCTGCATACTCCTTCCAGGATTTTTTATGTGTTTGCTGAACAGTACTTCTTGAAACTGGAATGCAAGATAGATTGTAACCAAGAGCTGCTATGAGTTAGACGAACTGCTTCACTGCCATTCATTATATAAATAATTATCAGAAATAATGCGCTATATAATAAAATATTTTGGAATTAATAATAATATACAAATATAATACAACAAACTAAATTTCTACAAAAAACTTCTCGTAAAAATTTAAAATATTTCTGAACTGTAAATTATTTGTTGCATTTCCTAAACGCCTACTAATGTTAAATTGTGGAGGTCATTGAGCATCCTCTTACAATTTGAGTAAGAATCTAAAATTTGGTCAGAATTATACTACTGGTGAGTCTAAAAAAAAAAAAAAATAGGGGTTGGCCTGGACTCTTGCTCAGAAAAAGTTTTTTTGAACCACCCTACTATAGGTTCTACTGCATATGTAAAAACAAGTTCCCATGCCAAAGATGTCGAGTTCGAATCCTACTGTGTCAGGCAGTCCTGTGTAATCCTATGTTAGTTGTGGTTCGAAATCTACTGTAGGTTCTGGACTGATAAATCATTTTTATCGACAAAATAGGTCGTTGAGTGTATAAATACCAACTAATGGTTAAAAGCTATTTTATGTAATCCTACTAACCAAAGGCCGACCAAACGGTATAGTGGTTAGCATGCTGGCTTCTAGACCGCAAGGTTGCGGGTTCGAGTCCCGTGTTTGGCATGGGTGTTTGTAAATGTATGTTGGTTTGTTAAATGACGAAATGTTTCGGCGCATTATAGCCCTCGTGATGCTGACGGCGCCAGATAATCTGAATACAACCAACCAACCTACTAACCAAAGAGATCTTCGAACTTTTATGACTCATGTCGGTAGCATTAATAGTTATGGTACCAGTACACTCTCGCCGAGACAAGACGAGACGCTGCGAGTTTTTTTCTTTGTCTCAGTCGCAATGGAGGTAAATTTACTAGAGGTCGGCGATATATCGATACGACGATATTTAAAAAAAAATATCGATATTAAAAATATCCATAAAGGTCACCTTTATATCGATATTTTCAAACATTTTTACTTGTTTGATGATCGTTTTGTAGTTCCATGTGTTTTTTCGAGTTTCTTTATTCCCTTTTCAAAAGCTTCCAAACTAAAGTTTGAACTTGGCTGAGAGACAGTTAAAATGTCACTAATATTCAATATTTTGCCATACACTTAAAAGCTAATGAAAATTATCTAAATTTTTCTTAAAATCACTACACCAATTAAGCGAATATATATATATATATATATATATATATATATATATATATATATATATATATATATATATATATATATATATATTTGTAATAGATCCATTTCAGTTGAAGAAGTTGTCACCTTACAAAAAAGCAATCATGAAAATAGAAATTTGTCCCGAAAAACTTTGTTTCTAGCAAAATTGAAAATCAAATTAAAAAAAATCATGTATCACTATATCGATATTTTATCGATATTTTTTTCAATGCAACGATATAGTATCAATATTTATTTTGATCGATATTTCCAACCTCTAAAATTTACGCGCTCCCTCTCGGACAGACAAACCGAATCCAGATGGAGCGCAGGCGATCTCGAGCGTAGGCGTGGCGAGATAGACCGAGTCAGGACAGAAGAAGCCGAGCGCACCAAGTACACTCGCACACGCTCGTCTTTGTCTCGGCGAAAGTGTACTGGTTCCATTAGGATTTAACGTTTAAAAAATTAACTTATCACTATTCTAATACTTCCAGTTGTAATTTACGATTGCATTATGGTATGAGTACTAATTTTCATGAAACCTTTCGTTTGCCATATTGCAGGTGTAAGAAGGACTTTATGCGATATTAGTTATTGATTAATTTTGACTAAATGGGTTATTATTTGACCTATATTTTGTGAATGTGCACATGTTATCCACAGATATTTCGAGAATCACCGGCTAAATTTAAATGTAATTTTTTTTTTAATGTTAAAAACTTTTTATCTAGGTCAAATTACTCAGTTTTATAACCCATTATTCCGGAAAATTGTGAAAATACATAATTAATTCGAATTCCGATGCCGACAAACAAAACAATTGTCGGCAATATTAATGTTTATAAAGAGGAAGAATTCTTAATGAATAAGTTTTCTTAGAATATCTAAAAATTTCAGTAAAATATGAAATAGGCAATTATTTCGAAAACTGAAGCAACTGTATGAAGGAATTTTTTGTTTGTAATTATTTATTTAATCCGTTTACGTAAAACCAGTAAAATAATTAATGTGAATTCAATCGAAACAAATTACTAAAATCGAATAACAATTTGTTTGTTCAGAATTGGAGAGCGCTTTTTTCTTATTTCACTTTTTGTATGACAAGTTTTTCAGATGGTTGGATTTCTTTAGAAAACTGTACAATTTTGTCTTTGTATATTTAAGATGCCAAAAGGGAAATTGCGTTCCAAAGTAAATAACTTTTTCCCAACAAACGTGACAAATGTAAAACATTTGAAGTACCAGAAAATTGTGAAATTTTGCTTAACAGCCTTATTAAGGAATTGCAACATTTTGATTAATTTCTTAATTATTTTTTTGGAATTTCCTCTGGTGGATATTACATCTTTATTGAAGAATTATTAAGCATGTACTATTGTTTGTTTTTGAGTTTTATGAATTTAAATTTTAAAAATTATCTTTTACTTTTAACGCGTTTTTAAGACGATTTAGTTTTAAATTTTTTCGTTTTCATATTTTGAATTTTGAAGGTTTGACTGAAATTTTATTGGTTATAGCTGCGTGGCATTGCTTTTCAGAAACCTGTCATTAGTGTGTAGGTTCCAGCTTTCGGCGCTTCGCACACAGTTGTTTCAATGCTACACAAAACTAAGCTCTATTCGCTCGCTAAAAGTTTCATGTAACACAAACACAGCTCGCATCGCTCCAGCCTGTAGGTCCCGGACTGATTAGCCGTTATTGTACACAAAAATAGGTCGTTGAGCGTAGAAACCAAACAACCAACAAACATGTGCCAAATTAGAGCCATTTATTTTAGTGAGATGCGTGAGACGATCAGTAAAGGCTTTATCTTTTATAAGAAAAGGTTTATGTAAAGTTAGTAATAATATTTGTTTTGTCACTTTAAATCTATTTTAAACGAATGGATTTTGTTCCACTGCATATAAATATGAATATTAGAAAGTGATGTATTTGACGTTAGACGTACAACTGTAAAAAAAGAATGATTATCTTGAGACAATAGGTTTCTTTCTTGACGCTTTACAATGACGCAAGGTTTAAAAATAAAATGTATCCCGAAATAACCTCACTAGTTCATAAGACGTTTCATAAACCCCAATGATCCAATTACAAATACCAATAATCTCATTTTCTTCTGGGTGGCCCATCTCACAATGATTCTCTCTGTTAACATACTTTAGTTATTTTCCCAAATAACATGGGATTTAAAAATCTGAAGGAGAGCTGATGTAGTTTCTAATCTTATTTCTATGCTTTTTAACAGAGTGAAGATTTAGTTAAGATTAATAAAAATATAAAAATTTAATAAAAATGCTTTTAAATTTGACCGGAAGTGTGCTTTTATAGTAACTCTATTCCCAAAAAACAACTAGACGCTGCAAAAAAAATGGGCAAGTAAAATGGCCAGTCGGAAAATGTTATGAAATCTAATGTTTGCCGCTAAGCGCCAGCATTTAATTTCTTTGGAGAAGGGGAAGGGGGGGGGGGGGTACTTGCACACTATGAAGTACATTTAAATTATTGGGACGAACTATTGTGGAGAATCGAACTCTATCAGATTAGAGTTTTTTTCGAAATAATTAATGTCAATTTAATGGGTACACAATATCTCAAACATATTAAATGATATTATTTCTAAAAATCTCTAACCTGCTAAACTCCGATTCTCTTTAAGGGTTCGTCCTAATAATCCTAATTTAGTTCATTGTGTACACGTATTCCAAAGAAATTAAACGCGGCCGCTTGGCGACAAACATTAGATTTCATTATTTTTCCTCGCTGGCTATTTTACTTAGCGAATTTTTTTTATAGCATTTTGTTATTTTTTGGTTTAGTAAGATAAGGTAGATTGATGTTTTAGTATGAATAACTATATCGTCGCTCTAAGAGCAAAATGGCGTAACCGACAACAACATTAAATTCACATACGACTCTTTGTATTGAGAGTGACAATAAATATCATGATGCAATATTGTTGAATGATTTAGGTTTGCAATCAAATTGCAATTAATTTCTTTCAAGTACAAATCCTTCTTACTACAGTAAGAAAAAAGATCCGTAATTAATATTAAGTATTTACTAGTTTTAACTTGAGTACAAAAATATGCAAATGCATATTAAAAATATGTTATAGTAAAAAGTATGTATGGCATACTATAAAAAATAAGTTCTTGCTTTATATACGAAAGAGGATTGATGATTATCAGCTTTGTTAAACACGAAAAGATGTTTTTAAATACACTTTTTTTTTACAACTTTCGCCTTAAAGTTGAAAAATAACATTATGGTACATGATTCAAAATCAATCAGGCACCTTGATGTGTAAAAACTTTATTTAAAAGTGAAAGTGGTTTTATAACTCAAAGTTGAAACACGTGTTTTCAGAGCTTTGATAAGACTAAATTTCATAATTTTCGAATGCGTGATTAGTAATTAAAATGATGACCATGAAATGAATGATTAACGTGTTTTTTTTTTTTTTTTAGCCATATATTTTTAAATAACAAATATATTTTAGAATTTTTCCAGTGTGGGAAATCCCAGAATTTTCCCCACTTCTCATTTTGATGTTTAGTTCTCAATATTTTAGCAAAAAAGTTAAAAAAAAAAAAAAAAAAAAAAACTTTAAGGGACCGTATACTATATTAAAATTTAAATTATTTAAAGTTTAATTAAAAAAAAAATATTGCATTGTAAAATGTTTCAAATATTTATTTTATCCTTATCTAGTGTTGGCAGTATATGTTGTAAACTTAACAATTTGTATTTTTCAGTAGTAGATTCAAATCATCCCTACAGGGTGCCTCAAAGTACAGGCTGTCCTAAATTAAAGTTTTTTTAAAAAAAGCCGCGTGGAAAAAAAAAAAAAAAAACCTCTGGTCAGAATGATCTGTAATTTGACCTTTATGTACTGCAAGAAGGGGAAGTTTTACTGGATAAGAAAAAAAAACTCATTTATTTTGAACAAGGATTTTTTCTTATAATATACTTCTTTTCTCCTTTTCGCGTATTTTCAAGTAAAATTTTAGGTCATTCTGAAAAGTGCTTCCTTTTTTCCCCAGCTTTTTTAAAGTTGATCTTTAACTGTCATCCTCCCAGGGTAATGATAATTAAAGTCTACTTTCCAAAAGAATTACATTTTTTCTTATTTCATATCATGGCTTTCAAAAAGCAACGGTATAGCATAAAAAAGTTTTAAAAAACTTTTTTCTTATACCATACTGGTTCCTTCTTCGAGTATACATAAGTCAAATTCGATGTCATTCTGGCTAGTATATATATTTTTTTAATATCTTTTTGGATGGCGAACTTGATTAATTGTGGACATCATGTATTTTGAATGTGTTGTACATTTTACAAGAAGTAATTTTTGAGAAGAATGCATCAAATTCATACTTTTATAGTTTCGAAGCCAAACTTCTGGATCAGAGGCAATTATTAGCCTTGTATGTGAAACAGCTCCGCTTCGATACCTGGCTTTGGTGCTCTTTTTAAGAAACATTAATAGACACAACGGGAGTTGTGTGATCAATGATCAATTATTTACATTGGGATTATCAATTCGAACTCGTAAACAGCCCCCCCCCCCCCCTCCCCAGAAAAATATTTTGTACCATAATATAATTTTGAACCATATAATATAAAAAAAAAAGTCGTAAATAAATCACTTTAGTGCAAATTGCAATATTTTACGACTTTTAACACCGAAGATACAAATATCGTTACGATTTTTTTTGCGTACTGTACAATGCATAAGGGGAGAGTGGGGGGGGGGGGGGTCAGTATCCTAACAATAAAAAAAATCATTTTGTGGTTTTTTTATTTCATGTTTTTCTATGTTTCATTGCCTTTCCATTGATGTATTACTTTTGTTTATTATCAAATAAGAAGTATGTTATATTTTGTTTTAAAATAAATATAAACTATGTAAGACTTTTACCTTTAACTCTGATTTTCTCTAAACGTGATATTTTAAACTTCAATGTACCTTTTCTAACTAACTAGTAGAGATATACTAGTAATTTTTTTTTAAATTGTAGTACATAATCTACATATTGAACAGAGTTTAAGAAATTTCCAGTTATTTTCTTAATTATTTTTTAACTATCAAATATTTGTAAAAAAAAAAGTTTTTTTTTTTTTTTTCGAAAAAAATGTGGGAAAAATGCAGACGATACTTTTTACCAAACTTTAACCTTAGTTTAATATGTAGATTATGTACTAAAATTTAATAAAAAAATTATTGGCATATCTAAGGTACATTGAAGTTTAAAACCTCACATCTAGAGAAAATCAAAGTTAAAGGTAAAATGCTTATATAGTTAACAATGATAATTTGCTTTTTTAAAACAAAATATAACGTACTCCTAATTTGAATAAAAACAAAAGGAATACATCAATGGAAAGGGAAAAATACATAAAGTAACATGAATTAAAAATCTCAAAATCGATTTATTTTTAATTTTTAGGTTACTGAGTTGCCTAAATCATTAAAGATATCAATTGGAACACTAAAACAATAAAAAAAGCAATCAAAACGTAAAACCAAAATTTTGAATATAGATGTTTTATAAATTCCCAAACACCGGAAAAAAAACATTTCAAGTATTAATTTTTTTTTTTTTTTTTTAAATAAAAACACAAATTTGAAGACCAATAACAGGATCAACTCTCAACAGAGTTGGTAAAGTAAAAAAATAAATCGAATTTGTATACTTAACATATAATACAGACATTGCAGAATAACACCACAGAAAATAATTTAGAGAATACAAAATAAAAAAAACCCACCAAAATTGCAGATTGCATAATAGACCAAGACAATAAATTTCACAAAGTTAAAATAATTGAGACTCGTACAGTTTAATCTATGTGATGTAATTGTTATCAAATGTCAAATCTACTTAACTTTGATAAATAGATTCTAAAAGTACAACGAGTTTTTTCTTAACATACTTTAAAAATAATTTTGTGAATGAATATTTTATACTTTCAATATATATGTACATTTTAAAGTTGTTTGGAAAAGTCACTCTTTTGTTGGCAAAGGGCTGAACAAAATAGTTGTAGGGAAAGAATTAGGTTTGAACTATTAAAATAAACGTGAAAACATAGAAGTGACTGACAAAACAGACATTTATATACGGAATAAACGGCTGAACGTAAAACTATAGTTGAGGTACACATTTAAGGAAATCATTGAGAAATGACCGATAACTCAAATTTTAGAGAGAAAGGGAGAAGCTAGCTCAAGTGCAAGGACTTCGTCGAAGTTTAAAATTTCAAGATGTAATTGCAGATGTTGTTTTATAATGAATTGTACAAGGTGAGATCGAAAAGTAAGGTGACTGATGTCATAATAATCACTGTATTATATATTTGCAGATAAATACATCACTGTCCTTCAAAGAAGTTCCCGCCGTCTACAATACACTTCTGACAACGTTCATACAAGTTCTTGAAACTTCTGAAAAAGTCCTCCTTTGAGACTGTCTTGAGTTCCTTGGTAACAGCAGCTTGAATGTCTGAGATGCTTGAAAATCGGTTTCCCTTCAGTGCCAATTTCAGTTGTGGAAAGAGGAAAAAATCTGCTGGCGTTAGATCAGGGGAATAAGGAGAGTGTAATACTTTAACTGAAATCGGCACTGAAGGGAAACCGATTTTCAAGCATCTCAGACATTCAAGCTGCTGTTACCAAGGAACTCAAGACAGTCTCAAAGGAGGACTTTTTCAGAAGTTTCAAGAACTTGTATGAACGTTGTCAGAAGTGTATTGTAGACGGCGGGAACTACTTTGAAGAACAGTGATGTATTTATCTGCAAATATAAAATACAGTGATTATTATGACATTAGTCACCTTACTTTTCGGTCTCACCTTGTATATACATTGTGTAATTAATTCTTTCCGCCAGAGAACTCCAAACAACCAAAATGTAGGTTAACGCAACTGATTTCATGGCGCCTCCACAAAGTCTGAATGTTAAATCTATTATAAATTTGCAATAGGCAATAAATTGATTCAAAATTAATCAAAATAGTAAATACGTTGCAACTTTTAATATGAATAGCCTCAAGGGGAGTTGGTACTCAAACATTTGTAAAGAATCAATTTTGAATTTATTACTATTTATCAAAATTTAAATTCTCCCCTTTAAAAGGATATCTCATTTGTAGTAGTACCTCATCTAAAAGCATTCTTAACAATTTTTTGAAGACAAAATTGTTAGTTATTAATGTAAGTAAAAGTTTTTTTTTTTTTTTTTTTAAATGTGTTTATCTCCAAACTACATTTTTTATTATTCATGTACCTATTTCTCAGAAACTGCAAAAGCTATCTTCCTAAAAATCTGACCACTTATTCCTTTTAAGCATCTGTATATACTGAAGTGAGGTTTTGAAAGTTATTTTAAAAATATTTTTGGTTTTGGCTTATTTTGGTAAAAAAACCTAAAAAACTTGTGATATTTAACAAATTTGAGTGACTCTTTCACGAAAATTCGTTTAAAAAAAAGTAAATGAACTATAATCAAAAGCTAACTTCAGTAGATTAAGGAGTCTTCTCACTTTAGGCACCTCGAAAATAGGCTATTTTCGCGATTTTTTTCGAGGATTTTTGCAAACAATTATGGGATAAAATGGATCCTATATAATAAACACATCTTTCAAGTACAAGAAAAAATTTATTTTTTATTTTTTTGAACAATTATTATAATAAAACAGTAGCATCGAAAACCCCGTGTAGAAATGTAATGTTCGTGGCTTGTTGATGAAATTTCGGAAACTATCCGGCCGATTGTCATGAAATTTGAATGACATATTCTTCATAGTTATGGCTATAGCGCATATCATCAGATTTTTGATATTCGCGAAAATAACAAAATGGCGCACGTTTTTCGAAAAAGTAAAAAAAAAAACGCGTTTTTTGCAGTTTTTGTAAAAAAAAAATACTTCAAATCAAAATTTCAAAAATCTGATGATATGCGCTATAGCCATAACTATGAAGAATATGTCATTCAAATTTCATGACAATCGGCCGGATAGTTTCCGAAATTTCATCAACATTACATTTCTACACGGGTTTTTCGATGCTACTGTTTTATTATAATAATTGTTCAAAAAAATAAAAAATAATTTTTTTCTTGTACTTGAAAGATGTGTTTATTATATAGATCCATTTTATCCCATAATTGTTTGCAAAAATCCTCGAAAAAAAATCGCGCAAATAGCCTATTTTCAAGGTGCCTAAAGTGAGAAGACGCCTTAACAAATGTTTGCTAAATGCACTGATACAAACATTAGGCTTCTATGTCAATTACTTTTTGAGAAAAAGTTACATGAAATATGCCAAATTAACATTAGCGGTATAGAGGGTACCAAATAGAGGGGGGCTTAAAACAAGTAGTTAGTTTTGACTCGTTTCTATTACTGACAAATCAATAATAAATTAAAAGAAAGAAATGAATAAGCATTCAAGAATAGATAAATACGATTTTATAACTCTACAAACCCCATTAACTAATTTAGTTCGATACGTGAGCTTCAATGATCAGATGAGGACATTACAACAATCAATTCTGTCATGCACATGTGTGTGGCCCTCTTGCACAAAGCTTAATTATCTTCCGTCCTTCTCCAAATAGCCCTCTCTCGTACAAGCATAATGAGAACTGACCAGTCGCCAATCTAATAATAATACCTCCTTTGACTAGTCTTTGTTCTTGACATTATTTTCTAAGACGATGGCCACTGACGTCACACATAAAGTGATCCTCCACCACGTCTTGGTTGAGGTAATGAGGCAAGCTACTCCGGCTGAGGAATAAGGGGGGGTGACAAACTCAATTTACCCAGCAGCGACTAGAATTGTTTTCGGTGCAGATAAAGAAAAAGGTGTCCCTGTCTTTTAATAGAGAATACAGACCGTGAAGATGAGATGGGCTAATTTCTTATTGAGTTGTGGAGAGCATGTTGGGGAGATCGAGGACTCGGCTTCGATTGGATCGCGTAAGTAGAAATCGATTTTGAGATTCTGTACGAAATTGAAACGGGACGATCTTTCCGTCTTGTCAGTTCGGGTAAGTGTAGGGTTTCAATTATCTCCTTTTGTGGAGTTCCTTTAGAATGGTGTAGTTGGGAAAGATTTATTTGACATGTTCAATTCGTGGTGTTAAAACTTAAGTACACTTCTATTGGAAATTTTAGATGATAGAATAAATCATAGAATGATTTATTAAAAAAAGGCTTTAGTTCGTTTATATTGGTAGCAAGATAGCTTCCTAAAAATATTAGTTTATAAAATGATCCGTTATTACTGTTGATTTTGATATCAAGTGGGATGTAGTGTAAAGAACGTATGATAAAGAATATAGGTTATAGAAAGTTAAGTTTCTATTTCGGTCTTGTAGTACAACTATTTTCTAAATATTTGAATTGGAATAATTAAAGATTAAAGATATTTTTTCCCAGATAAATCAAAGAACACTGAAAGAAAAAGTACTTTGGTATTTATCTAAAAAATACAAAATTGTTCATCCATCAGATATTTACAGTGAATAGTGCATAAATATGTATTACCAAATTGCAATTCATGACTATTGAATAAATGACAATACGACAATTAAATTCCGAATTGATTTCTTCAGTTTTACCACGTACAAATAGACGTGTTCGACAACATATGGGGTTATTATTCAAAAATATATTATTATTATTAGAAATAAGAAAATTTTTATCCAAGTGGGATTGATGTATTAGTTCATAAACTTTTTAAGTGGTTAGAGAATAGGATTATAAAAGGTAAAAAATGTTTTATGTATATAATTGTCGAAACTATTAAAGTCTTGGGAGATTTTTATGACTCGAAAGCTATATATTTTTTGTTTTTAGATGATAATTTATAGTTTGCCATATCGTCATTCTGAGAAAAACTTCTATCTTGGTGGTCTTTTCAGCGATGGAAAATAAAAATCACAATATGAATTTTTAGGCTTGATCCATATACCTTTAGTATAGAATGTTGAGAATAAGCGATAAAAATAGTGTGATAATTTATATATGGAAAGCAGTACAATCAGTCACAATCAAATGCTGTATTTTTCTTGGGTATACAGGGAAATATTATTGCCATATTTTCTAATTTGCTACAAATACATGTAATAATTTAATGCATTAATAAAAGTTACAGAATAAATATTATTTAAAATTCTATAAACTATGCAGGCTAATTTTATAAAAGTTTTATAGAAAAAATATTTTTTGGCCCATTTTATTGAAAATTTGACATTTTCAAATGGGCAGTTTAACTGGAAATATTCTAGTAAGCTTCTTGTCTAAAACCAATCGTTCTCATTTCCTTCATTCCCTATGCTAAATGAAAACAAATATTTACAATTTTGGCAATTAAGCAAAAATCTGAACTAATTCATCTTAATTATAACATCCTTTAGAGTTGATACTCCCTCCGATCTTCCATACATGGAATTTCCTTTTTTTGCACTGAACACTATGCAACTTCCGCTCTTATTCAAACAGTTAGTATTTAAATTTTGAAGAATTATAAGAAATATTAACCAAGTGCACATTTTAATAAAGTATACCACCACTTTTAAAAAGCAATTTTCAGTCAAATGTTGCCAGTTTTCAATTTTTTTTCCAAATTGCAGCCCTTTTCTTAATTTACCAATGTAGATGAAATTTTGTTTTTAGCACATTCATAATCAAAGTTATTAATATTAAAAAAAAAAAAAAAAAAAAATTATAATTCCGTAACCTGATATGGTTGTTTTTTTAACTGAAAATTACGCAAAACCCTTATATTTTAAAACGATATGTTTTGCAAATTATGTAACTTATACCGATTCTGGATATATTTTAACTTAATATTATATTCAATAATCTGGTAACATTTCCAGAACAAAATCGTATCCAAAACTTATGTGAAATTTTTTTTATACTTGTAAAAAAAAAAACTTTTTCTTTCTCATAATACAACTTTTTCCGTAAATTTTTTTTCTCACAACTTTTGCAAAATGGTATATCTTTAACAGTTCTTGTTTAATTTGCTTTGTTACAAGCATATAAAATAATATATTAAAGGAATGAAATGACATTGACTTATTAAACACACAAGAATTTATAAATTAAAAAAATTCGGCAATTTTTAAAAAAAAATATACTATTTTGATAGTATAATTAGGTGGTTTAAAAGTGCAAATTCATGCATAAACTTTTATTAAAAATGTTATCGGTTTTATATAGGAACATATAATGAAAAAATTTAAAATAATAAAGCTTTCTTAGAATTGGGAAGACAAGAAGAAAATTTCTTTTAATCTTAAAAAAACTAGAATTATGGAGGTATTTTTTTGTTCTTTGAAATGAAAAGCTACTGGCAAACATAAATGGATATATGGATATTTACTGCCAACGAGTATGGGAAACAAAACAAAGAATATTCACGCCAAGTAAAGAATTATCTTTGTAAAAACCATCCAATATTTTAGCATATATTACTTGAAGCAAAATATTTATCTGCACTGAAATTGCTATTCGGAATTTTTATTTAATGATTTTTTTCAATGGATTCGATTAAAGTAAAGACAAATATATTTTTAACGTTTTTAAAGTTTGTAGTTTTTTTATTTAAACTACAAACTTTACAAGGATAGTAAAAGTCATCATAACAAATAATTTAAAAAAAAAAAATGCATATTGATGCATTAAGATGAAGTACAAGAAAGGATCATTCCCTATACTCGTTATTTTACAATCTTCTATCCCAGTTCATTTAGAAACTACTTTGTATAAAACCTTGAAGTTTGGTGAGTAGGTCCGAAAAAAATCACTTAATAAAATGGCATAAATTAAAAACTCTAAAATTGAATTTAATACATTTTATTTTATGTTTCAAATCTTTACGTCAATGCATATGTAGTGGCTTCACCTGGTTTTTCTTTTGCTATTTTAATTTTCAGTTATAATAGATAGACATTAAATGAAAACAATTAATGTCATTTAATTAAGTGATCTTTTCCGTACCTATACACCAAACTTCAAGGTTTTATACAAAGTAGTTTTCAAATGTACTGGACTAGAAGATTGTAACATAGCGAGTATAGGGAATGATCCTTTCTTGGATTTCCTCTTAATATACTGATCAGACTTAAATAATTTAGCATTGATTTAATAATCATTTATTTTAAATTCAATTGGAACTTAAATAATAAAAACGTTATATGACGAATGGCAAAACGTTACAGTAAATAATAACCTATGAGTCAAGGTTATTATTTAATAATAACCTATGACTATAAATATATAACTATTTTTTGTTTTAATGATAAAAAGTAGCTGTATATTTATTTATGCAGTAAATTATTTCACATTGGAGCCACGTATTTGACTTTACAATGAATAGTTGGTAATCTTCATGGATTGTTAATTTCATGATAAACTCATTTAACATAACTCTTTATCTTGCATCATTGTCTTTTTTCAGTATTTGGTTCTGACATGGCGGAACTAGATGCTGTAGAAGAGGACCCAACTCAGGACGATGTTTACCGAACTCCCACCACGGAACACATTCGAGAATCTTCGGTGGCCCAATATCTTACCGAGCACATCCGATTCACTCGTCAGTGGTTCGTGCACAACGCGACTCCCGAAATGGTGTCCGAGTGGCTCTTGGGTCATGGATACGGGCCGGACCCAGAAATGCCGGAGAATGTGTCCAATCTGACCGATTCTTATGCTCGAGCGTCTAACAGCGGGAGAAATTCCGTCACTTCGGAACTGTTTCAAGACATGGTTATTTGTCCAAAGAAAAAGAAACAGAATATCTGCACTAATTTGTGAGTAACATTACATTTTTATTTATGAAACCATATTTTTGTTTTCAGTTGGATATTTGTGTGTTTTAAAGGTATGATCAAATATGTATGATTTGAAAAGTGGGTACAAATTATAATTTTTTTAAAGAAAATATAGCTCAAAAGAAGGGTTAATTACAGTAAATTATCGATCACTGGTCATTTATTTAGTTAATGATTTCAGTACATTTGATCCCATGACTTTTAATCTTCACTTTGAACTTTTACTTGCTTCTCATTACGTATATATTTAAATAGATACATAATTATTTTATGATGGATTGAAACTTTTACGACTTTAAATTTTTTTATAATGTCTCGAGGTGCCTATGGTCTATTTTAAGCAAAGATTTCGATATTACGTATGTTACGCGTTCTTTAGAAATGTTTCTTAATTTATTGTTTAAACTTTTTGAACTCTTTGTATCACTCGCGGGCACATGAAATTGCATTAAAAATTTACCGACAAGTTACAAATAGTTGTTGAGTAATGCGAGTAATTTTTTTTCTTAATGAACTTCAACGAAAGTAGAGTGCCAATCATGCAGATCCTATAATATGAAGGTAAATTTCTTTGTAAAGGGTTTGAAAAAAAGGCTTATGATTTCTTACAATTATACCATCTGGAAAATTTATATTAAAGATTTTAGATTCATCAATATTTGTTTCCTCATGGTAGCTAATCTTAATAGAAATACTCTACATTTCAATATAAAAGGAAAGAAGGAAAGGATAATAATTCCTTTTATCAAAACAAAGATTCTCCTTTTATTTAGGAGATTCCGAAATAGACTATTGGTTAGTAGAGGTATTTTATGAACAAAGGTGTTAGAGAAAGAGAAATTAGTGGGGCAAAATGTGCGTTGTCAAAGCTGAGTAGATTTTTTAATATATAATTTTGACAAAGCGGGTTTATCCTTTTTACCATTGGGTACCATTTATAGTAATGGGTGAAATTTTTTTTATTGATAAAATTTTCAAATAAAATTTAATATATAAAATAATTTGGTAGTGAACTATACTAAGATTTTATTATCCTTAAAGCTGCATAAAAACGGAGCTTTATGTTACAGGGGTTATTATGCTAAGTATGGCATTAAAAGGTACATTTGCCAAATGTAAAAATATTCAAACTATGAGACTATTACGAATTGTTTTGATTGAAGGTTCAATGATATTAATAATTATTGTTAAACGTTTGATAATTATCTAGTAATGATTTAGAATTAATATTATATTAAATTTCACTTTGTTCAAAGGCAATATTGGTATAAAGAAAAAAAGGCTTTGTCTGTGTAAATCCGAGAGAGTATATTGTTTAGCTGGACATAAATACGAAGAAGCGGTTGAAGAAAAATAATTCGAAAATACTTTTTTACAAAACAAAGAATATATCTGTTAACAATAATCCTTTAAATTAACTCGTCTAACTAAAAGTGCTTGTTACAAAGAATTTTTATATTTAGAGTTTAACCATTCTTCTTATGTTCTCGTATAAAAGACTGCCTCTTTGTCAAACTCTATTCAGTCAACGAGTTTCCTTCCATTCTTTAATCTCTGAACTTGCCGTCACTGAAGATTACCTAAGTAATCTCTTACGTCCCAACAGATCTTAATTAATTAACTGTAAACATTCTTAAGCGAGAATACTTTAAGTGAAATTGCGACGGTTTTAAAGGTTAGTTGTTGGGTTCAGAAATTTAATTTCCGGAATTAGGATTTTGCTTTTTGTGGACAAATAGAAACTTTTAAAGTTCTGTGTTAATAAGCATACATTCATTTGACACATATATAGCGAAGTAATAAGTGTGCAGGTTACAAGGATGTTCTAGATTTAATTTAATTATTTTTATTTTTACCTTCCAACTGGAAATAAAGAGGCAAACCATTGAGTGATAAGCTTCAAAACCATGTAATATAGTTTGAAGCTGTAACGACGTTTCGCAATTTTGCTTTTGATACAGATCATAAATATATATAAAATTTATTTTGTATGCAAAGCGATGACTAAAAATTTGATTTTTAAGTAATTTTTAATATTGACAGAGAAATACCACGCTATTCTAATTTCGCTTCGATGATTAGAAGTTTCAGAAGATGTATTTTCGAAATTGCATCTTAGATTTGAGTTATTTTTGTTAGTTTTTAGGATTTTTGTTTTCTTTTCATTTATACAAAGATCAATTTATGTTGCATTATTTTCAATTCTTCTTATTTTTCTTTTTATGACCTCTAGTGTTAGTTTTTGTGAAGTCGATAAGTTGAGGTAAATATTTATGTTTAATTCGGTACTTTGTTCAATAACATTTCTAAGGATAAAAATTTGGCTCAGAATGCCTCTTCCTATTCTAAAACTAGCTTGTTCGATTCTTAGATTTTCTTTAACGCTATAATATATTCCGTTGCTTAAAATTCTAGTGAACTTTTTGATGATACTGACCAGCAATCACTTCGATTTCTGCAGTCGGTTAGATCACCTTTCTTAGTATTTTTACAATTCGGGATTTTATTCCATAACGATAGAATCGTTTAAATTGTCGAAATGAGATTTATGTAGGGCAATTGCATATATTTCAGGGTATTTCAAAAGGAATGTTGTCATTTCCACTTGCCTTCTTGTTCTTTTACATTTTAATTGCATGCATAATTTTTCTTCTGTGATTTCCTCCAAATTGACGTTGAGCTCAATCGATTCTCCGTTGAACGGTGAGTCAATATCCGTGCCGTGTAAATCGAATCTTGTTCTACATCTTCAACGTACTATCTCCATATTTAAAAATATTTTTTCGTTTGTTAATAGTTTGCCATTTTTATATTTATCATCACATTAATTTTTTCGATGTGTATCACCAAATTGTCTTATAAGTTAATATACTCTCCGATATTGTCGGCATTATTGCTGTCTTGCTGTCTGAGCACTTTCAACCAGTATCTGGTAGTACTCTTGTCGTTCCTTGCTGAACATTTTACTTTCTTATGTGCTTCATAGTATGTTTCTGTCTCATTATCATTCTCTTTTTCAGCTTCCAATAAGTTCTCCAAAGTTGTAAATTTACTCTTCAATGTCAATGTAAAATGTTCCTTTATTTTCTTTTGTATGAATTTTTTAATATTGTTTCAGGTTCTTGTTATTTTTCTCAGTGCTCCTTGCTGACTTTAGTTTAATTATGTATCATTCCATGTCAAATCTGCCTGAAAAAAAGAATTCGTGTTTTCATACTCAACTAATGAAACTCAAGTGAACGCAATATGTTTTTAGTTTTGGGGCAAATAATAGAGTGAACCAATAGCGCAGAAAAGTTGACTTTGGTAAATCGAAACATAAAGAGGAAAAAAAAAATGAAATCAAACAATGTTTTACTCATGTGCATTAAGGTCAAAGTTTCAAAAATTTTTACTCATTTTCCATTTTTTTAAACCTTGCTTCTGAGAATTATATTTTATGTTATTCTGTCAATATATGATATATAAGCACTAACTAATTTATTACTATAATTGTGATATTCTGTCGAAGGGAGGAAAGGGGGGGGGGGAGTTTTTTCACCCAAAATTGCACGTAGACCAACCGTAAAGTTCAATTGACTAGAATGTGGGACATCATGAGTGTACTACTCCCACATTTATTATGAAGTGTGCAATATACAACTCTTAGCTCATTTAAATTAATCAGAACTCAGCATGTGAAAGTGTTTGCCCAAGGTTAGTACGTTTTTAAAAAACCTTCAAAAGTGCTTGAAAAAAAATCTTTCATTTTCAAGTGCTTGAAAACCTTGAATTCTGCAAAAATACGTTGAAAGTGCTTGAATTTCATTTTATTTTCTAAAAATATCAATTCAAGCTGATTAGAAAAGCCAGGATATAATATTGAAGCCTATGTGTCGCGCGTTTTTCACCATGTACTTTGAGTGTCAAAAATTTCAAGATGGGAGAAAGGGCTTTAAAAACTATGCAAAGAGTAAAAAAGGGATTTAATTTTTTTAAGAAGTTTGATGGGGATTATTCGAACTATTTTTAATGATAAAAAATACCCCAAAGCGGATATATTTCACAACAATCAACGTCGTCAGCTTGATGGAGGGGCATGTAATTGAAAACGAAGTTTTAGATACGGAAATACTATGGACATTACAGATTATTAAAAAAAATCACGGTTCTTATGAATTAAATGAAAACATTGATAAATTATGTAATTGCATGTTAGCCGATAGCTTGATTGTATTTAAATTCTAAATTTTTATGTGGTGAAAAAAATTGCATATTATACAGTATTTGTAATCAAGCCTTCAGAGTAGATTGGAAGACAGTTTAATCAATAAGACTTTTGTATTATTATTTGAGACAATTAAATGGATGTTCACATACGATATTGGCGTAGTTATCAAGTGAGTACTAGCTACATTACTTCTGTTTTTATGAGACATAGTACTCTTTCTGATATATTGGAAGGTTTTTTTTTCTATTGTAAACTTAAAATTTTCTTTTAGTTGATATCTAAAAAAAAAAATTTCACCTATATACTCGATTTGAACACATACCGTTTGCCAATAAAAAAAAATTTGGATTTTTTTAATGTTTTTGTGTTGATAACGCCATCCTTGAAAAGTGCTTAAAAAGTCCTTGAATTTTTTTCTCCTTCAAGTGTACAAACCATGAGCTGCACATCGAGTACCACCTTAGCTCAACCCAATTATCCCAACATCGTCATTTTTTTTTTTAACACAAATATTTATTTGTGCTTCTTTGCTGTTAAAATAAGCAAAAATTAAAAATTTTCTACAACAATATCGAAACACATTTAATTTAATTTTTTTATTTTTTAAAAAGATAATAAACGTTCTTGCAGTAATTTTTATGTTTAAAAAATTAGTTCCTGAACCCATTGACGGTCATGCACGTATATATATACGTCTTAGGATCCCCAGTTTTTCCAGCAATACACAACATTTTTAAATGTATAAAAAAAATTTAAAATAAAATATTTTTTAGATATTTTCATTAGGATGATAGTCTATAACCTATCTAAAACAAGAAAAATAAAAAATAATTAAAAAAATTTATGTATTTGAATTTTAAAATTATTTATTTAATATTAATTATTAATTTTAATTTATTTAATATTAATTATTAATTTTAATTTATTTAATATTAATTATTAATTATAATTTATTAATATATTATTATTTAAAAATTATTGCAGGGAAAACAACTGGGGAATTACGCCCATTCCCATGACCGTCAGTGGGTGAAGGACTCTCATGCGAATTATTTTATTACAAAACACATGTTTTTCTTAGAAAAAAAAAATCGAGCATGAATAATTGATTTTTTTAATGAAATTTTACCTTAACTTAGTGCAGAAATATATTTATCTGAATTTCGTATAGTTTTATTGAAGTGCAAAAAAAAATAAAAAAAAAAAAAAAAAAAAAAAAAATAATAATAATAATAATAATAATGAAGATATAATCAGTAGTAATTGAGAAAAAGTGTTTCTCTGACACGTGTATCTTTTTGATAAGTAAACATATTTGATAAATTAACAAATTTTAAAGTGCTGTAAAATTTCAATCAGAGGAAATATCGAAAAAATATTCGAGATTTTTCTTAATCACCATAAGAAAAAGGTTCACTCCAAAGTCCATAAAAATCGGAGAAGGTGGGTGTCATAGCCTGGTCGAACTGAGGTGGAATGACCCACATGCCAGTTAACAGGTAGTGGTCTGAAGCCACATCAGTTCCTCTTTTTACTCCTATGTCTTGTAAAGATCTTTTGGAGGTACTCCCAATAGCGACATGATCAATATGGCTTTTTTCCATCTGCTAAGATCCACGTCTTTATGTGACAAGAAACTCCATCCATTGATAAGTTCTGCTCTTAAGTTTACAGAAGTATGTGAATAGTTTCCCATTTTCCTTTTGTTCACCTATTGTTTCATTTCCAAGCATGTTTACGTTGTCTGTCCAATAAGTACGTGAACTGCGTTGCTTTTGTGGCTTTGAGTTGAAATTCGTGCAAGAGCACTGGTTACTTTATTGCCGAGTAAGCCACTGAAGAGTCAGTGATCACCAAACGGCCGAGGCAAGTGTACCGCTCGAACTGGGAATTTTGTTGTGGTGCGTGTTTTATGCTCTTGTCGATGATGGAGATTGGAACAGATCGAACAACGAGTCAACATCAATTTCTGATGAAACTTGGGAAAAATTCTCATGAAATTCATGAAATATTAAAGGCTGTTAGGAATGAAAAGCAAAAAGTAAGCCACAAACGAAAAAATGTCGAAAAAGCAGCTCAAAAATCAAAGTCATTCTGGTCGTTTTTTTCGATATTCATTGAGTTATCCACCATGATTTTCTTTCTTAAGGACAAATAGTGAATGCGGCTATCTACATGGAGGTTCTCAAGCGCTTGAGTGATCGAGTGCGACCAAATTTGTGTGATAATGATGAATGACTGCTGCATCATGACAATGCGCCTTCTCATTCAGCACTGATTGCCCGCCAATTTCTGACTCGTAATGCTTTTCCATGTTTGATCACTCTCCCTATTCATCAGATTTAACACCCTGCGATTTCTTTTTGTTCAAGAAATGTAAAAAGATCATGCGGGGGCGGCCCTGGGACATTAAAACGTGAAACGACAAAGCAATTGAAGAGCCTGATTTCTGAAGACTTCCAGGAATGTTTTGAACAATGGAAACGGAGGTAGAACAAATGCATCTTTTAGGAGTTGGTACTAGAACCTCAAATTTTTTTCAACTTTTGCATGAACATGTAATCATTTTCCATGAAAGTGACATTCTAATCATACTAATCCGATAAAGTGGAGATGATTTTCTTTGTGAAGGGTATGAAAACAGGCTTATGGCTTGTTACAGTAATGGCAGCTAAGAAATTTATACGAAACTAAAGATTTTTTCCATTCATTTATATTTATTTCCACACAGCTGCGGATTTTGAAAGAAATACTTGCGCAATACACTTCAAACTGAGGAGTTATTTGGATATTTCTTTATATCAAAGCATAGATTTTCACGTCATTTAGAATGCGATGTTGACTATTGGTCAAAAAAGTTAATTTGGGAACAAAAGCGTTAAAGTGAAAATATCGAGACTATATTTGTAGTACCAGGGAAGAATATGCGTCGCCAGAGCAATGTAAGATTTTAAAAACATACTTTTCATAGATGTTGATTAATATTTATCACTAAGTTTTTATTATAATAACAATTTTTACAGTTACCTTAAAATCGGAGACTGATGAAAGACATTTCTCGAAGTTAAAATATGCATTGTTCTAATTGATTGAAGTTTCTAATCATACTTATTGTTATTGTACAAAGCGCCTTAATTATCTGGCAATGATTTGGATCTAAGCACCTATTGAATTTAATGCCGTATAAAGACAATAGTGGCATATTTTTCTTTTTTATACCCAATTGTATATATCTGGGGGATTACAATGTTTAACTGGTAATGCTTTTAATAAGCATTTAAAAATAGTATTATGCTTTTAATTCGCATTTTAAAAATAAATACTAATGTACTTTTTTACAAAAAATTTAAATGCCTTTCAACAAAAATTAAACAATGTTTGCTAGAAAGGATTTTCGTATTTGAGGTTTAACCACTCTTGTTATTTTCGCTTTTATAAGACTACCGCTTTATCACGCACGCATTCATGCAACGAATTTTCCTCCATTTTTTACTCTCTTAATTCGCCGTCACTAAAGATTACCTAAGTAATCTCTTATGCCGCAACAGATCTTAATTAATTAACTGTAAACAATCTTTCAGGAAAAATAAGTGACGTTAGTTGTGGGTCTCAGAAATTTAATTTCTGTGTTTAGGATTTTTCTTTTTGTGGGCAATCACCAGTTTTAAAAATTTTGTTTTTATATGCACACAATAATTTGATATATCTTTCGTGATTTTTTAAATTATGCAAGTTAAAAGGATGTTCTCGAAATAATTTTTTATTTTTACCTTTCAGCTAGAAATACGGAGACAAACCACGGAGTGATAAGCTTCGAGTCCATGTAATGTAGTTAAAAGCAATATGGTTAAAAGCTATGGT
The DNA here is from genome assembly GCA_963978545.1 of Linyphia triangularis. Classification (NCBI taxonomy): domain Eukaryota; kingdom Metazoa; phylum Arthropoda; class Arachnida; order Araneae; family Linyphiidae; genus Linyphia; species Linyphia triangularis. The sequence continues at coordinate 63,357,959 of OZ021728.1, read as the reverse complement.
GACGTTTCATAATTTTTATTGTGCAATGATAAGGAATTTATTATATATACAAAGCAATGTTTAAAAAATGTAATTTTTAAGCAATTTTTGCATTGTCCGAAATTTAGTGCTATAATCATTTATCGAGGATGGTTAGAAATATGAGAGAGAAGGTACATTTTCAAAACTACATGCAACACCTTTATAAATAAGAAAAGGGAATTTTTAAAAGATCGCCTGCTTAAAAGTAATATTAGAATTTGATGAAGATTCTAAATATTATACTTTTTTTCTTATGTCAGTAATCTATCTTTTATCATGCAGTTGATCTACGTATCAGATAATTATACATACAAGTGCTATTGGAAGCAGATTACCATATACAAATAGTGACGTTGAATACTATATGGAAACTTCTTTGTGACATCCCAGATAAATCCCTCTACAGATTACTACTAAGTTTGACATGGTACTTTGTTCCTGTGTTTTATTGGTATTTTCAATCTCATTAAAGGCACATCTTGTTGCAAGGGAAAACAGATACTTACTAAATACATCTCCCATAAACTCGGATATGTTGCTTTCGTGAGAAAAGTACTTACTTCCATCACTTCAAGTTGCTGTCAATGGAGTTCCTAATCGTGTTTGAACTTCACTCGAATTCTTTCTTCTGGTTCCAGTTAATTGCTTTTGTCGTAAAAGCCCATGTAAGTAATTTGAATCGTTGGATAAGCTCTGTCAAGCGGGCAGTCACCCACTTAAGAGGTGAAAATCGGATTATTTGTACGCTTGGACAATTATTATTATTATTTTTCATTTTACTCGATTTAAATTTTCTATAACTCTGAGCTAAATGCGCATGAGTCCAAAAGTTTTAATTTTATTTCAGATTATGTCCTAATTAGTTTTCTATCGAAACTCATTCCAAAGAATTTCTATAATTTCCAACGATAATTGAAACAGCGCGTTATGCATGGAGTCCAATGGGACTCCGAATTTTTTTTTCTCTAATTCTCTTATAAAGTTGTTGATTTGCGATTTAGTCTCGTTTGGTTGTGAAGTACAGAATGATTGATTAACAGCTATTTTATGCTATTTTTTGGCAGCAAGAGTGTTATTCAGAAAATTCACTTAAGGGTGTCTTGAGCGAAATAGGATTCGTATGGTAAATGAAAATCTAGTAGAAATCAGGTAAGGTTGAAACAAATTTGCTTTTAAAGTCAATTTCATTGTTTTTATGCAAATAATGAGTAAAATAGATCAACTAAGATAATTTTTCTTTAAAATTACTTCGGAACTCAAATTCTTAGCACAATATTTAGGGTAAAGGAGCAGTTTTAAAAACGTGGCTGTTACTATTCTCTATACAGGAAACCGTTGTAACAGTGGTTAGTGTCAGTTGTAACAAGCAAATAAATGTAGCATAATTGGTGTATTTTAGTGTTTCATTACATTAAATTAGACTAAAATGTTTCCATTCAATCTCAGTTTTGAACCATTTCTATTCTAATTGATTTTCTATGAGTCTTTGCATCACAAAACAAAACAACTTGATTTATACGAACTTGATGTCATTTTTGTAAACTACGGAATTACACTTCCATTCGAATTTAAGAGAATTTATGGTTGCATTTTATCTAATGCTACTTGAGATCTTTAAGTTAATACGACACATGGCTATAGCTTTTACAGTTTAAGTTTAAAGAATTGTAGATTGATTGATCCTTTTGAATTTTGATATGGGAACTCCCGTACAAGATATTCATTTCGCATGCATCTTAAGCGTTCGTAGAGTTTATTGACTTCGGGCATAAAGATAAAGTCTTCTCTCTATATTATTATAGTGTAGGAACTAAAAGAAACTATCTAGATATTTAAACTTTTAATTTTATAAGCACCACATATGCTCAAATTTTCTTTTATTACGTTATTATACACTGTTAAAAAAAAAATTCCACCTTGCACCAAAAATTGGTTTCCATTTAGCTGCCACCAACATTTGGTGCTTAGTTTCGCGATTTAATGGTGCTTACGGTCCGAGGTTGCACCATTAAATCGTGAAACTAAGCACCAAATGTTGGTGGCAGCTAAATGGGAACCAATTTTTGGTGCAAGGTGGAACAAAATTTTTAACAGTGTAGGTAGTTCTTATGTAAGGTACGATATAGGTATATGATCCAAGGATCAACTTTTCAAACAACATTTGTAAGTTTTACCGTTAAGATAAGCTTTTGTTATTCGTATTATCCCCATGTATTAGCCATTTTCCCGTTCAATTCCATTTCAATACAAACAAAAAAATATCTATGGTGGTGTCTTTAACTGGTAAATTAAATTACTGAGTGAAATACTTTTTTTGCTGCGAAGATTAAAGAATTTTTAATTTCATTATTTTTTAAAAGTTGAACTTGGAATAAATTAGCAATGATAAAGAATTATCTCGTGTAATTAAAACTAGAAATTTTCTTTTTTAAAATGAAGCATTACAATCAGTTTCCATGAGGGAAAATGGTTTATGTTGCAGTGGTTAATTCAATGATCCATTACCCAAAATTCCCAGTCTTTATTTCAAAAATTAATACTGGGTGTGTTGAACAATAGATTCATTTGTGGTATTACAAGACCTTTAAGGTTCAATGAAAAATGGCTGCCGTTCGACAACTTCGTAACTTGGAATCTTGCATTTATAATTTATCGGGATAGTTTAGTTTTTTCAAAAGTCTAGGAAACGGAATATTTTTAGAATCACTTCAGTGTCTGACTTCCTGAAATACTAAAATGTGCTTAACGCTGGAACGAATAAAACAATTTAAATGAATTTTGGTACACAGATAGTATACAACCAAAGAGAAACAAGAAATCTTAAAAAAAAATTATTAATTTTTATTTCTTTTTAAATGAAAGAATTTTTTCTTTCTTTAATACCATTGTGTTTCGCTCCAAATGAAATCTAAAGATGTGGAGTTTTCAATAATATGACGTTGGCAGATAGCATGAATTTTCTTTAATAGTTATTGGAAAATATCGGTATTCCTTTCTAACTCAGAATCTTCGAGGGGGTAAATAGAAGATTACTAACAGTTCTTAAAAATGTTTTGGATTAAAAAAAATAACTGTAAATTTTAATATTGGAGCGTAGGGAATCGAGTTTCTATATGATAAAAAAAATCGCTTTTTTAAAAATCAAATCAATTTTAAACAGATTTTAACAGTTGCTATTTCTAAACCACATACAGCAACGAATTTTTGAAATTGTTTAAAATCTACATAATGTTCAAATTGTTTAGAAGTTTATGGGCGCTTTTAAATTGGTTAGTAAACAATTGAAATGCAAGATTGTGTTCCAAACAGTAGCATGGAACATTATATTATGCTATGTTGTGAGTAACAGTACAAAAATTTTATGGCAAGGGTACAACACTTTTCTAAGAAGAAAGAGAGAGTAATTTTATGGTAGTGATCTGAAGCAAAAATATTATGTATTCTAAAAGTTATGTTTTTTAATTAGAAAGTTATAAATTATCAAAAATACATATATACATTTAATAGATTTATTTTCTAACTTAAAGTTTAAGGAAAATATCACATTGTCTTGTATGATAACTTAATAACAATAATTACCGGCACCATCAAATCTGAAAGAAATCCAAAAACACTTTTATCCAAGAGTAATTCGAAGTAAAAAAAAAATCTTTAAAAACTATCGAAAGGTCACACTGAGTCCTTGATAAATTGAAGGGAAAAAACATGTTAATTAGATTTTTAGGCGTAATTTTGAACGAAATTAGATCATTTTTAAACAAAAAATACTTAGAAAGGATATTAATGCAACTTTTAAGAATTGTGTTCAAGGTTTTAAAAATTCTGAGATATGTGTTGTCCTCAAATAAATTCTTATTCAAATCACCTTTTTTTTTGTTATTTACAGAACTTGCAGGTTTTTTTTTTTAAAGTAATCTCCGCGTAGTTTTACATATTAATTTTGAGAGCATAAATTTTTTCTTACGCATCTAATTTATTTTCTACTTTAACAGTTTAGTTAATGTACAAAAAAAGTTTTAAAAAATTCATTTAAAAAAAATATATAAACACTTATTAACGGTCTGCTTTTAGAATATAGGTTCTAATAAAAATGTTACACAATAAAAACTGGATCATGAAAAGATTACAAGGATAAAGTGGTTTCTGAACCCCGCTCCGCTTGGACAGTAGTCCAACATACTACCGATTAAGTCAATACGTACTTAAAATCAGAGTTGCTTATACTTTACTGGGGTTTCTTGTGTACCTGTTTCTGCTCCACCCATCATGGGTAAAGGAAACCACATGTTTTCATTAAGAAAGAAATAACAGAATTTTTTTTGTGTACCAAAATACCTTGGAATCAAAGTAATTATTAACAATGAGCAATTGGTCAGCAGAGAGTCCACTGAATTTGGTTACGGTCTTAAAAAAAATGTGGAAAGTGAGCTCTTAGCGGAAGCAATGACCAGAAAAGGGGAATAAAGTTTGAGAAATTGATATTAAAAAGTATGCATATCATAGTAAGAGCAAAAACCAAACTCCCTCGGTGAAAAGCAATGAGTGCCATAGAAATTATATATTTAATACGAACAGCTCCGGAAAACATACATTGCAGACTCAGAAGTTAGCGTGTTTATGGCAAAAGCAAAACAAGATAGTACATAAAAGTAGCCAAATACATAATTGTAACACAAACTAGTTTTAGCAAGAAAATTCACCTTATGTAATTGATTCCTTTAAAATGTAACGTGCATAACGCTGGTTTTATTCATTTACGTTTAGCAATTCTGCAACTTGACAAAGGGTGAAAGTAATGAGCAACTGATCAATAGAACAGCTGAATCAATAGATACGTCGCCAAGCCAACTACAAGATGTAAAACAGTTCCCGGGTGTTGTTGACGTATTTGTCTTTTGGCGACTAATTACATATTTCTGAGATGTTACGTTATCTAGTTGTGTTGATAAACGCGAATAAACAACTATGTATGCGTTCTATTCTAAACGTTCATGTGTATAAGGGGGCTTTTGCTACTAAAACAATGTTTCTCTACAGCCTTGTAATTGACTATTTTTATGAATTTTCTGGGGTAGAGATGCTAATTCTTATCCAGGTGGCGTTATAAGTAATTCCATCAGATACCGCATGGCTACTTTACTGAACCTAAATGCAACTTTATGACAATAATTGTCATCGTTTAAAATTCAAAGGAGTAGCAAAGGATTTTAAGTATATATATTTAAAAGTAAGCAATTTAATCCAATTATCTTTGTAAACTACCTACAAACCTACTTTCAATAAATAAAAAACTTTGTGGACCAGACACAACCATACGTTTTCTCTAGTTGTCAAGTAATATGTGAATTTAAAAAAAAAAGATCATTCACAATGAATGTATTGTTGCATTTTGAGACAAAATACACTAAATGTTATAAATTGACATGTCGTAATTAACGTTCTATTCATAAAAACTGCTCTTAAAGAAAATTTGTTGATATTTGTATCCGTCACAAAAAGGAGTAAAAATGAAACTAGTCTACGACAAAAACGTTTGTTATTCTTTTCTTTACTGATATCTTTCTGCAGACAGAATGTTTTGTAGCTTAGCTGCGGGGATTCTTGTATAAAAAATGAGACATGTTTTCAATAGACACTTGCTTAGAAAACAACTCTTTTAAAAAAGACTGCTAAATTGGCAGCTGTTTTTGACACTTTCGAATTTGTTGTCTATGTTTATTTTGCTATGTTTGATGGAACCAGTTTTATTCAGCGAAAATATTTCTGATTGTGTGCGTTTTCAGACCATTATTTTACTCGGAATGAAATTTGTTTCATTTAAATATTACCAAAAGTTGAAATAAAGTGAGAGTTCAAAATTAGAATTCTTTAAACTCTTGAAAGATTTCTGTGATAAAACAATTAACCATTGAATTTCTGTATGCATAAAAGATTACATTTTTGTAAATTTTTTTTTGTTATAGATAACATTTCATATCAAACCAACACTAAAAAACTGCATTTCAACATTCATTTCTCAATATATAAAGGTATTAAGCTCAAGTTTTATATTCTAAAGCAAAGAAAAAAATTATTGGATTTCTAAAATGTACGAAAAATTGTCTCACTATGCAATGTTTCATATTTCATGCATTGCAAAATGGCCCACAATTTCTTTGCCGATGCAAAAGTAGAAATTTATATTTGGCATTGCTGAAAAGTTCTTTTGCTTCTTTGACTTAACATATGTGCGTGTTTGTGAAGGATTTTAATACTAAGCTCAAGCAATTTAAACATAATATATCACATTTTTTTTATCTAAAAGTTTATTTTTGAAGTACCATATGCTTTTCAAACAGAAATTCTGTATCTATACGTTTATGTTGAGACCATCTTTAAATGCGTACTTACAACTATTAAGGGGGTATGACACTAAATTTGCAAAATTTTCCTAATTTTTCAAATTATTTTAATAAGTTTTAATAAATAGAGATAAATATGAATTAAATGAAATTATAAATTAAGCTATACCTGAATAAAAACTTTTAATATTGTGTAATTTGCGTCATGACAAATTCTTCGCAATCATGCTATTGCAAAATTGTAAATTCAGTTTTGATGATGATATTTCCTCCATGATTTGATGTTTGAACCGATTTAACAGAAAAACTGTATCTTATAAAAGCATGAAAAATTTTTTAGGTATTCCTTAAATATAATTCTTTAATCCGTCTTTTTGGATTATCAATATGTTAGTTTTACAAAATTCTACGATTAAAAAATTTGGTGAAAAATTATTTGAAATTTTGGAATTAAACCTAAAAAATAAAAGGCATTTCAGCGAATTTTAAGTGAAATTAACGGCAACATATTGGATGATAATTTGTGAGTAATTTGGTATAAAAATTGTAAATTGAACAATAAATTTTGGATTTATATCAAAACAAGAATAATCCAAATTTTACACAAATTCAAATTTATAAAAAAGTGCTAATTTAATATAAAATAGTGTAATAATAATTAAATTACAATAAAAAAATACATCTACCTAAAAAAATTTATTTCAATGACTTTAAAATGGGAAATTTTTAATTTTTGTGTCCTATAACCCCTTAAATATCCACACATATTTTGGTTTGTTGTAAAGTATGGAAATCCAACAATCCCATAAATATCCATAAATATTTTGACTTATTGTAAAGTTTGGAAAGATCATTGAGAGCTAATTTTATGAATTGGTGATTTTTGTATTAAAAAAAAATCTGTCCTGATTATCAAAAATTTTATAACAAATTCAACATGCCATGGCATGCTTCCAATTGAAATATTCAAGTATTGTCGAGAATTGACAAAAGACAAACGACTATTAAAATCTCATTTTTAGGTATAGAGGTCAAATGTCAAATTATTATCGAATATTAAAGTCTTTACAAATTCTTCCAAACATAAAATGAAACTTTAAACCAACCACTTTTTAGTGATATAAAATGTGCCTAATATAGTTTCCAAGAAATTGGTGACCATGGATTCCGCAGGATAATTTGCAGTGATGTGAAAGGAGACTAAAGTTTTTGCGAAAATCTTGATATTGAAAAACTAGAATTGAATTTCGTAATTAAATGTTAATAGTTCTTCTTCGGTTAAAATAAGTACAGTAAAACCCCGATTATCCGAGCCCCGGTTATCCGAGTTTCCACTTTAACCGAGCCAGATAATATTTCTTTAATTTTTTTTTTTTTCTTTTTTTTTTTTTTTTCTTTTTTACGCCTGATATTTTCTCTCTGTCAAAACTAGTACCGAAAAAAATTGGTACTTGATCTCTCAAACACTCAAGAAAACAAAATGTTTACATTCCTTTTCATTGTATGACACTGATCCTCCTATAGCGTCGCTAAAGGTCTTATGGCTCAAGGCTTAAGTAAGAGAACTCTTTAAGCATTACTATATATTATTAATTGCATGTGGTTTACCTATAATAAAACATTTGTACTTGTCAAAACATACAATTAAATCGATACGATTTATTTTATTTTTAATTTTCGCTTTAACCAAGTTTTTCGGTTATCCGAGTTGGTCTTGGTCCACATTAACTCGGATGATTAGGACTCTACTGTAATTAGAAATCTTTTCGAAACGTGCACGACATTTTGTTTCCTGTGACCTCTCTTTTTTTTCTTCACATTTCTGTAAATTTGAAATTCAGGTTGAAATAAATGAACCCTCCGGGGAACTTAATGGTAGTGATTAATTTTTCGATGCAAGAAAAGCCAAAATTTACATATTTGAATCATTATTTAAAGTAATTTATTTTTCAAACTAAATGAGCTTTTGAACTTGGATTAGTGTCTTTTTTATGAACTTTTAAATGAGTAAACTGCAAATAAATTACTAAATAAGCTAAGATATTTTTTTTTTATCTTATCAATAATGGAAAAGTTGAAAGAATGCTTTCGAAGACATACACTTTGACGAATTTTTGTAATAAAAAGTATATATAAAAAAAAAAAAAAAAAAACTGTGATTAAAACTATACTATCAACAATAATACCTAAACTTTTAAAGTAATATGTTTTGAAAAACATAAGTGGCTGAAAGGATTAAGTTTAATATTTTGGAAAATAAAATACCATCATTTTAGTTGAGGTTTACTACTTTTTAAGCGTACTGTTGATTAAACTCTAAAAATGTAAACGTTATTCCTTACAACGTAAAAATGTTCTTGAGGAAATTACTCTTTACCATTTTCCAGCGTCTTCCTTCAACGCAGAAAACTATCATCCCTATGGCATAAATTGAAAATTAAACTGTTACCCAAACAATGTATTTACGAATTCTACATAAACAAAGATTAATGATGCGTCAAGTTGGACATTAATATCAAGAATAAATAAAGATAGAGTAACTTAATTTTCTTTCCAGACTATCACTTTGTATATCTTTTTAGACAGGTTTAGAAATTTTTATGGATTTGGCAAAAAATAATTTATGACTTAAGTAACGATAAAGTGCTTTAGCTTCTCTCAAGAAAAATGTAAAGTACTTTTAAAAAGTAAGATATCTAACTATATTCTGTTATGAACGGCTTTCAGCAGCATGATAAAAACTCAACTGTGAATGACTTTTGAAACGCTATATTTCATTTCCTATTAGTATTTTAAAATACAAATTAGCATTGTGACATTTGTGAACACGTTGTACAAACTATGTTTCCATGGAAGGTAGCTATTTACATAACATTATTTGTAATATAGATGTACTAATTGCAGGGAAAAGACAAACCGGAAACAATTAGATTACCAATTTGTGAAATGAGTTATAATTAGTAAAACTAGCCTTGTTTCGATTAAAATAGCTTAATGATTATCATTAATAAACCGATTTATTCTTGACTCTTTCTGAACAAACGATTCTTTTCTTGTTTGCATACATGATATTTTTAAATGAATTTGAGAGTTTATAAAGTACAATATTTGAAATTATCCTTTCTCTTGGAATCATAAAACCTTGTCCATACAAATGCTGAACAGAACGCTGAAATTGTTATGTAAAGCTATCATACATAATAAATGTTTAGGGAATTGACATTATAGATATTCTTGCTTGAGATAATTTTTGTCTCCAAGTAAAATGATTGAAAAATATTGTTGTTGTTTTTAACTCTTCTTGAGTGAATTAATAGTTTGCTCTTGATGTTACAGTCACTTAAAGTTAGTGTATGGCTCTGAGATAATATGTCAAAAAGACTACATTTATTCTTATTTTTATTTATGGATTAGGGATTTATAATGGATTGAAGTGCATGATTTACAGATTTATATGATTTCACAGTATTTATTATCTTTCAATGCTTTATCCAATATTCCAAACTTATCGTATTCCCCTTTTTGAAACAATTATTTTGGGTGAGCGAATTATTTGCATACGTATTCTTCAAATTTCTATAACACATCTAAGTTTTAACTTGCAACTTTTTAATTATGGAGAACCCTATACAGAATTCCTTTTTATGAACAATACAAAGACTGTAGTCTTGAATGGTCTCTATCTTCTTCCCAAACTTTCTTTGCGATGGGAGTAAGTATTGCAGACAATCCATTTGCATTTCCTTTTACATAATTTTCCGATGTCCTTTGTCATCCTTAAGATTTTAAAAGGTGAAGTTTATAAAATTTTGCTTAGGAAAACGCATCACAAAACGTAGCTAATTGCAATATCCAAAAGGAGAATATATGTCACAGACCTTCAAATAACACTGAACTGTATTCCTTCGCAATTTGTGACCTGAACATCTGTATTATCAATTACTAAGATTCCTTCATTTTAGTCAGTTTTATGCAAAAGGATAGGTTATTAAAGTTACTCTCCCGATTGAGAATTCAAAACTCTTTAATATTGACTCTCTGAAGTTGCTTGTTTATTAATTTCACAGTCATATAATACTTATGCACTTTTACTAATAACTTCTGACTTTTTAAAATATTAATTCTACGAGTAATACTCACATATTTCTGGTGATTTAGAATAAAAGAGCTTCAGTTCACATTACAACCTCATCTGGTCTTAAAATTATCTATTCTTCTATTGACATGCTTTTGGGTTACTTTTTTTTTTAAAATCTTAAATAGATTAAGAGTTATTACGTTTTGATACTTAAAAATCGCAATATTTTTTTTTTTTACATAAATATAATTTCAAAACATTTTGATTGAAAAACTTTTATTTAGAAGAATTTTAGCTCCTGATATTTGCTCATCGATGTCAACACTAACCAAATCCATGTCTCTTTCTCTCCAGGAGCCGTAAGGAACTCCAGCAACATTTAAAAAGCCTCAAAGAGCCCGACTTGTTGATGGAATTGATCCGCGACATCGCCAACGAGTTAGATGTCGATGTCCTGTGCCACAAGATCTTGGTGAACGTCAGCATCTTGACGAATAGCGACAGAGGCAGCCTGTTTCTAGCTAAGGGGCCGCGGGGCTCTAGGTACTTGGTGGCTAAGTTGTTTGATGTCACCCCGGACTCGGTGCTGCAAGATGCCCTTGATGCGGCTGTGGATGAGGATGGAGAAGCTAGGATACCACCTATTCCCTTTGGAAAAGGTATTGCTGGGCATGTGGCGCTGACTAAGGAGAATGTCAACATTAAGGATGCCTATCAGGTAGGATTTTTTGATGTATTGTATTCAATAGTACAAGGATAAAGCAGTGCGCTTTCGTGATACTTTTCTAAAACAGTCCAAATCTATGTGACCTTTTGATGGCATAGGAAACAAAAATAATTGCTGGAAAAATTGATTCCAGTCTTGTAAATAACTCTACAAACTTAATTTGAATTTTGAAAATCATACCGTACTAATTGGTTGTAAATAAGAATGCACTTATTTTCAAGTATGTTCGGTGCTTGTGATAGCTATAGTACTCTCCATTTTGAAAACAACGCAGTATTCACTTTTTAAAAAAACATTTCTGGGAATTTAACTATTGAAGACTAACATTTTTGTAAAGCAGAGTCTAGGAACATTATCCACTACAATACAACAGCAGGTAATTTCTGTACAGATTTTTTTTTTTCATTTTGGATATTTAAAGCGATAATAATAGAGAAGACAATAACTCTTTACAGGTACAGCCATAAGAAAATCTTTTCCACTCATTGAAGATAATAATATAGATTTAAAATGTTTTCATAAATCATTTAAGAGTCACATCACTGAGCATTATTTATTAATAGATTTTTATGTATGTCTTATATTAATGTTCAAACTCGACGCATATTATTTTTAAACATGTTATTGTGTTTTTTAGTATTTGGCCGATTTATATAGTAAAATAAAACTCAATTTCAAGTAAATACATATTATGTGAATCATAATTTAATGAACAAAATTTTGTAATCTCAAGTTGATAATATATTAACAAAGGTACATAAGCACGGTAAGATTAATTCTGCGTTTTTCTGTGATAGTACATCAATTCATTTAAAAACAATAAATAACAGATCGTCTTTTAATATTCACGGACAATTCCAACTACGACAAAAAACGGGAGCAAATATTTGTTCAAGATATTATCAGTTTGAATTAATAAGGCTACATAATGTTTTAAAACTAATATTTTAAAAGATTAAATCAATCGAGTATATGCAAACAATTATTGAGTATTGAATTTTTTTTATATAAAGCCCCTTTTTAAAGGTTTCCCAAGATAAAAGCAAATCTAAAAGCACCCGAAACATATTTACTATCTGAACATTAAAGACCTAACATAGAGAACGTGATACTTATAAGTTAAATCCCACATGTAAAGGTATGTTTCATTGCATTTAATTCCAGAAATATTCTATGCTTATATCTGGAGTATATTCAAGATTCAGAATGCCTTGAAACTGCTTTTAGAGACTGGAAAGAGTAAATAGAAATGCTTTTATCTTTCACATTTCAGTGTCTTCACTAAGACAACAAGTCGATATTTTGCGTTTCGCATTCTAAATAAGAGGTTGGCGATGAAACTAAAACAGGAAATCTTAGTCCTAGCACACTTTATTTGACAAGGTTATTTATAAGTCGATTCTGAAGTTATGTGTTGTCTTTAGTAGAATGCTTAAAATTCAAATATTTTAAAAGTCTCTTAAAGATAAAACTCGAGAAACGTGTATTAATGCCTTATTTTGTAAATACACGGAGAATAATTTATACACAAAAGGAAATGCAGTAAAAATGTGATTGAATTTAAAATACTGAATTGATTTTAAAATTGAAGAAACAACATATTTGTTAAATAATTATTAAATAGATAGCAATTTGAGCTACAATACCAATATTTTATCAGCAGCATTTTAAGTCTTGATTATTCCTAAATAGCATTATTTTTAAATTGATGCATTATCGATTTATTTTTAAAATTATAGATTGATAAACAGATACCGCATCCTATCATAAGTGATTTCATTGATAGTTGGTGAAACAATAGCTAATGATACACAGCATATAACCTCGGTGCTGAAAGGGTGAAATGAAGATTATCTCTTGAAATATGTATAAACTAAATATTTTGAAAATTCTCAGTCACGAAGTGTCTGTTATGAATTTCAGATCAATATATATAGTTAGTGCTATATCATTAAGAATTCATTTAAATTATTCAAGACATTTGAAATTTAATTAATAACACGGAAGATATAGATTTGTTACATTATATTTTATCTTAACAATTTCGGGACAAGACATCAGCAACATTTTCAAATTTCTATTGGTTTTTTAGATCTATTTTTATAAACTGCAAATATGTTTTAAAAACTTGATTTTGAAAAATAAGCAAATAGTTGAGATTCCTTATTTTATGGTTTCTTTTTGAAATAACTAGTGACAAACTAAATTACAATCAAAGAATCCTGGGGCTGATAAATGTTAAAACAGATTTAAATTTAGATCTTAAGAGTAATTAATACATTTTAAACTAATATAGTGTAATTAGCTGTACAAAAATTATCTCTTTCAGCATGAGCCCAACTTAATGAAGACTTTTGAAGCATTTACATGTTAAAATTCAATACCAAAAACGAGATAGTCAACATTTGTTTTCATTCCTGAAATGCAAGTTTGTTTGACAAAAAAAAAAAGCTTTACAGAAAAAAGTCGAATCAAATGCAGAAGTTTAAAATTCCATTAGTTATAAGGAAAAAGAACCAGCAATGTAGAATAAAAAAAACTCGTAGAACAACTATATTTGCTTTTACACATTATTAATTAGAAAACGAGATTTTTTTTTTGTTTACACTCTCGTTCAAATTCAATGTTCTCTTTGATATATGTATCATTAGCAGAACTTTGTATTTTAATTAAGAATACGTTGAAACTTGCTAATGTGATGTGAATAGCTTAAATAATGTAATGTTCAAATTTAATGTACTTTTTTCACAACAAAGCACTTTCTACTAGTGAGTGCAGTATTAGACCGAGTTGAAATGAATTATTATTGCTGTTTATACCCTCTTCCCTAGGCACTAAATTAATACTTTGTTTGTCATTAAATTTTATACTAAGGAAATGTAATTAATAGTCTCATCAAAATTCTACTTTAAATAGTATTTAAATTTAATACTTTCTTTCAATATAATATTTTAATGTTAATATTTCTTTGAAAGAAATGGCATTGGAACGACACGAAATAAATTTAAATATTTTTATCATATAATAATAGATATTCCAACTTGTGCCTTTTATAAAATACAAACATCAAACACAAAATCAATAGAATGTAGAAAACTATCTTTCACTTTTGTGTATCAATTCTAACTTATTGTTGTGTTAAACATATTTCAACAATGCATAACAATTGATATTTACTCTCACTAATTTATTAAAACACATCCATTGTCATTAAAATATACAAGTTCTATTCTATACTAGATACCAATTCTGTATTATCCGTTGTCGTTTAAATTGTACTATAAATCACATTCTGCACTGCATATTAATTTTACATTATAAGCTGTCATTCTTATAGTAAAATTTATTTATTTTCATACTCATTATCGCAAATAAATTAAGCCTTACATTTAATACAATATATAACAATTCATGTTCTCCATTACAAAATGAATTTAAGAACTTACCTAAGGTTAATCAAATTACAAAGTATTATAAAACTACTCACCATTTGATACCAAATAAATATCCATTTCAATGTCATTTATTGAAAATTATGCTCATCATTGTTAACCAATTTGGCATTATCTACTGTCATTTGAATAAAATAATGTATTCTAAATCATACTCACCACCACAAAAAAAAATCACTTTTATCTTTATTCAATGTTAATCCGCAATACCAATTATTGAAAATCGTATTCGCCCTTGCATACCAATCACATATTATCCATTGCCATTCGAATAAAGTTTATTGCAAAGCATACTCACTATTTCTTACCAAATTCACATAACTGCGCTGTCATTCCAATATGATAATGTATTTCAAATCATATTTATCAGCCCAAACTAATTAAGTCTTATCTTTCTTACTGAAATTGGAGTAAAAGAAAACTGAGACCTCTCTGCGGATTATGTAATCTATCAATGAAAAGAACATTTTTTCTCATCTCCTATGAAAATTGATTTTTCCACAACAAGTCAGCAACATCCAGTGTTGACACAAAAGAGAAAGGCGTTCTTTTTTTTTAAATGCATGCTGACGCTATGACGTGCTTCTGTTTTATTGATCAGGAATTTGAAAAGGTTTTAAGCAAGATATTGAAAGCATTTCTGTTTCAGAAATCCATTTTAACGAATACTTTTGAGCTATATTTAAGTGACTTTTAAGTTAGGTATATAATTTTTGATTTGAGCTACAACGTGTATTTGATTTTTTTTTTATTATTATTTTAAGTCATATTTGTGCTTAAGTAATTGAGATTTTTTTTTTTTTTTTTTTGAGTCGCAGCAAAATTGAGAAATATGAAATCCTTTTGTGAATTAGTGAAGAATAAGTCAATTACCAGAATTTAATTTCTAATTTTGAAATTTAAGTTATTATGATTGAATAAGTAAACAAGCTAACTAAAAAGTGGGAATTTCGAAGATTAATTAGGATTTCTCATAACGTCCATTTAATGATATTTAGCATTTTTCAGTTTATTATTGAAAGGTGATTCATAGAGGAACGCGGCAGTGTTCCGTCACTAAGAACCAATATGAAAGAGGCAAATCCTGCAAGTGTATGTAGTATTATGTTGACACAGCTTAGGGTGGTTTTCGAACCCTCACAACTTATTTTCTACTGTATCTAGAATGATTTTCGTTACACCGTGTTGAAATGAGTAAGTAGACGAACAATATCATAATTGTTAAAATGAACAAGTGAACGTGTCAAAAAATTATTTTGAAAATCGCCGAAATTATTTACTGCTTCTTCTGGCCCTGACCATCACTTTAGTTAGGCATAGAGCCATAATGGTTTGATGTATTTTGAACATTAATTTTTTCAAAATTATTTTTTCAGTTAGATTAGAGTGTTTGCTTTTCGTATGTTACATTAAGAAAGAAAGTACAAAAAATAATTCCAGAATTCAAGAATTTTAGTCAAGATAATGAGTGCAAACACTGGTTGGAATTATCCTCCATTTACTTCATGTTAAGAAATGAGTGTGACCTTGAAAACTTTATTAAAGAGTTCTTAGAAATAAATATAAATTACTTATATTTTCAAGTATACCTTATAAGACATTTCAACTTTGCGTTTGACAAACATATTTTAAAATTCAATTTGAAACGCATAAATGTGCCTGATTGGTTTCGAACCACGTTAATTTTGATCACAAACATGTCATCTAATTGACTAAATCACCGAACATCATTGAAAACTTTTTCAAAATGATAGCACTGATGTTTTTTGAAAGTCGTTTTTCAAAAAAGTAAATATATATTTGTATGTCTCATAGTCCTACAGAATTTCTTAAGAAAATCATGTTTTTGGACTCTAGTTAAAACGAGTAGGTGCATATATATTTTTACTTTTTTAATAAAATTTTTAATTAGTGTGGTGGGAAAAACCGCTACTTCAAGGAAATGAATCATAAATTCCAATTTTGAGTGTAAACTTAAAGATCTCTGCAAAATTACATAATGTATGTATCGTCGCTTCCAATGCTAAGATTCGTATGTGAAAGTAGTGTAGTTGTCGTTTAAGTCTCTTTGTGTTGAGATTATTTAAGCTAAAACATCCGTCGACCTTAACTTTCACATCTCAAACATAACAAATACTGAAAAACGAATACCCACTATAATAACTATTATACGTTTTAAGAAAAACCTTTATGCAAAGTTTTCTATCAAAAAAAAAAAAAAAAAATCTAATGTATGCCTCCAAATGATCACGTTTCACTTCTTTTGGGTACTTTGTACAAAATGAATTAAATTGATATTATTGAGAAGAATCCCTGTAGGCAATTATTTGGTAGGCTAAAGTTTTTACGAAATAATTTAAGTTCATACGTTTGAGCTACTTTGCATTGATTGAACTGAAATGAGATTAAAATATTGGCTTGTAGAATAACAGCGTGATTCTTCACGTTAAATCTGTCAGTCAATTAGTTCCTTTTGGCAAAACGTTGCGAGGAAAGGACTAACTCGGATGCTAATCCATTATCTGACAAAAGTAGAAATTTCAATGTGTATTTAGAGATACATATGTGGATGTTTTCGAAAAAAAATCAATAAGAGGAATACAATACAACTTACAAATTAAAGTATTTCAAAGAAAATAATAAAATTTAACAATTTTCTTAAAGGATGAAAATTTTAATGCTGTTTTAGAAAATGTATTATTAAAAAGTTAAAAGTAAAATTTTCCATGCTTAAAATGTGAAGGACAATGGTGAGAGAGGTAATTTTAAAATAAGAAATAACAGAATATATATATATATGTTTAAGTATATACTTTAAACATAATATTTTTTTTAAATAGCAGTGATGTACATGAATTATTGCTTTTTGCATTTTATTATTAATTTTGAAATTTTTTGGTAAATTAATTATGCACTACTAAATATAAAACAAAATAATTGTTAAAGTATTGGTTTGCTGAGGTTTTTTGGTTATAGAGATAAATTATTAATGGGAGAGAAATAATATCTTACTCCATAAGTAAAATTATAGTTAATTGCTTATAAATGTGTACCATTGAAAAAATCTATATATTCTATTGGTATAATTATCCTAATATTAAATGAAAACAATTATTAAAGAAATATACCGAACTATTTAATTGTTTATAAAATAATATTTAAAATTTTACTTTAGTTTAAGAATACATCAAAGTGAATACCAAAAAGGAGGAAACAACCATAATAAATGTTGATGAACTAAAATATCTAAATTAATATTTATAGGCAAGATAAATTAATTTTTAACTCAATATTTTTACATGTCTCTCATTTACATATATATTAGTGTGAGCATCGCATCACTACCAATTACACTAAAATTCTGGTCATTACGTAAAATTTAAAAATAATTGCAATAATTTAATGTTTGAGTTTTCATATTTTCATTTAAATTAATAATAATAATAAAAATAAAAAGAACTCTGTTATTTGGCAAGGTGGGGAAATTATTGTTGCAAATATTGATCTGCTTGCAAAATTGGCGACAAAAGCAGTCGTCAGTATCTTGTTTTTGCCGAAAAAAATTACCCAGAAAAGACACACAGCCATTATTAAAGCTTATCTATACATGTAATGAAGAAACTACAATTAAAATTATATATTTTTATTTTGACAGAAGAAATTAAATTTTATTAGATGCGCATACATCTTTTCTGTTTTTTTTTAGCTTCACGTAATATGACATTTCATTGTTGTATGAAGAACTTAACTATTTTCATACATTTGCATATCCTAAGCACATTTTTAGAGCAATTTCACTGGTGATTAAATTGTAAACCCCTTAAAAGAAATCATTAAAACGATTGTTATCAAAATCGTTGCATTGTGTGTATTCTTTCTTATCAAAGTCGTTAGAGATGTTTTTCAGATTATTGAAACACCTACAAATTTTCAATGTCTGATACATGGTCCCATGCTTGGTTTTGACTAAATCCTTGATGCAATGTCCTATGGGCACTAACTACTAACTTGGAGTTATGCTGTCCAGGCAGACCATTTTCTAAAAACCACTTTTTATTTTGGAACTTTAAATAAAAAGTGGATGTCACCAAAATTGTAAATAATAGTAATAATAATAATTTAAAGTAGATTTTTTTGTCCTCAATGCAATAAATTTATCACCTTTATATTATGCACCGTATCAAGAAAATAATTATATATATATATATATATATATATATATATATATATATATATATATATATATATATATATATATATATATATATATATATACAAAAACATGCTTTTAAATTAAATATACGTTACACACTTTGAATTAAATTGAGCTAATTTCTGTTTTTCACAGCTTTTGAAATGTATTTAAAATACGAGATTACAATAGTATAAGCAAATTAACCCAAATAAGAAATAATATAAATTTAAATTGCATGTCCAGTTCTTTATATAAACCGATGGGTAAATATTTATGTGAGAGAAACATCACCATCGTGCCATAAGGATAAAAGTAAACAGTCATTTAACATTTATATGTAGATTAAGACTTTAGCTCCAAAGCGCAATAGTAAAAGTCAACGAAATGCATTTATGTTCAGTTTTATTCCTTCACAAACAAAAAGAAATTCAAAGAACTGTCCTTTTTTACCCCTTTGAATTGGAAACAGAAAGTTTTTTCCGTGAAAAAGAGTTCATTTAACTTATTTTACATTCAGTTATATTTTTTATTTAAACTTCAATGGGGATTTGCTTCATTTTATGTAATTTATTTTTATGATTTGTATACTTCTCTAGAAATATATGTTTGAAATTTATATCTGCAAGAAATGTCTAACTCTAATTATCCTGTTTACTTAGAAGCTTCATATTGTCATTAGTGTGAAGTAGTTTTGACAAATTATCATGCATAGCAAACAATTATTTGATTTGACAAGTCTGATAATTTGAAGATAAAAACATTCTCGGTGCTAACTATAATTGATAATTGACGAAACTTTAAATATTGTAAATCAAACCATTTCAAAAACTTGGTCTTCATTCCTAAGATGAATAATCGATAATAAGGAATATTACAAGGAATAATTATAAAAAAGAAATATATACGCCTGAAATTAAAACTGAGTTAAGTTTTCTTTAAATTTATTTTTTTCATAATGTGAACTTATCAACATTTTTCTCTAGAGAATTTTTTTCTTCTAAAATACAGCATCATATTTTATATACGTTTTGAATAAATACTTTTTTTTTATATTTTTGATGTAGAAAATGTTTTGTCCCTATATATTTTTTTTTTCCACAAAATCAATATCTAATAACTAACATACTTAAATCGCATATTTTTTTATTCACTAATTTAGTTACTATATGAGTTACCTTGATCACTGATTCACTCACTCACTCACTGCCTCATTATGTAACTTTATAAGTTAAATTTGAACTGATCATTGTTGAAACTCTTTCCTGTTGCCAAAATTATTTTAATCAGAATAAATCAAATATAATTCCATGTGAATGCATAAATTGCTTATAGAGTGTGGTACAGTCAATTCAACTTTGCGTTGCATAATAACGCTGTAAGGAATTTTTAACGATCATTGTTGAAACTCTTTCCTGTTGCCAAAATTATTTTAATCAGAATAAATCAAATATAATTCCACGTGAATGCATAAATTCTTTATAGAGTGCGGTCCAGCCAATTTAACTTTGCGTTGCATAATAACGCTGTAAGTGAAATAATTTTTAACGATCATTCTTGAACTTCTTTCCTGTTGCCAAATACTGTACTGTTTTAATTCTAATAAATAAAAGACATTTAGACGGAAAGGAATAAATTCACGTTAATATTTACTGAATAAATTTTGAAATGTATTTTGCTGTATGGTTTTGCTATTGGGGGTGATTTAATATTTAAAATCAGATGCAAATGCCAATCAGGCGTTGACAACAGAATCAGCGCTATGCTAACGAATAAGAAGATAATCGATTTGATTGATGGTAATTCTCAAATCTATTATAGTGCCAATTTTGTTGTCAGTGAAGATCCAAATGATGCACACAATTTCTCTTTTGAAAGGACGCGCAATGCAGTTTTTCAATAGGTTCTTCACTAAAAACAATTTTTTATCAATTTTTTTTTTATTATTTCAGACGTTATATATATCAGAAATAATTTTAATTTGCATAATATTAAAAGTAAAATGTAATTTTTAATATATATTTCGTGTATATTTAATTAAAGTGTTTCTTATATTCATCATTTTTCAACAGGCGCTTTACAACTTTCTAGTCATACATATCAATAAAATTATTTAAAATATTATCTAAATATTAGATAAGTCCATTTTGCTGTTTTTTTTTTCTTTAATTCCACATTAATACGATTGTAACTAACAATTCTCTCTGCCTCGTTTGTCAAACACTCAATTTACAATTTAGAATAACTAATAATTACTAAACCATTTTTTAATATTTTATAACTGCAGTCTTATTAATGCTACACATACATGTAAAGATAACTGCCGTAATAGATAAGGATTATCATTGTATAGAATTAGAGTCCACATTAAATTACCTCAAAGTAATTTTGTTTGGATTCATCTATATATATTTTTTTAATATTCATATAAAGCTTTAATTATTTGTTCATGGTTATTTAATGCTGCATTTATTTTCTTCATATTCATATAAAGCTTAATTTATTTTCTTCATATTCATATAAAGCTTCCATTATTTCCTTCCTATTCATTTTGATTCGTTAAAAAATTCGAACCATTTATTTCCTTACATATATCAATTTTCGTATGTTGTCTAATGAAACTAATTTTCAAATTGAAATATGGGAAAATTTCGGCTCTGTTATGATTGTTAGCCAAGGATATGCGACCATAAGAAAGTTTGTTATTATTTTAAACCACAAAAAAGTACAAGAACATATTACTAATACCCTAAATTTAGCCCAAAACAGTTTAAATCAGATATTAAAATTATTTAGTTTGTATTGTTTTTTATAGATGTAATGTTGGAAAAATATATACAATTTTGTAAATAATGTAGCAATACATTTAAAAATGAGAACTTAGTCTGGAATTACATGTATTATAAAATCATATAAATCGTAATATGATATCAACATAAGTCTTTCAGCTGTATTCCAAGCATAACATATTTATAAATACACAAATATCCTACAGCGTTTGATAATAAAAAAATAAACCAGAATATGTTCAATACCCAATATGCATGGTAAAATAATATATATATATATATATATATATATATATATATATATATATATATATATATATAGACAATAAACGTGGTATAAAAATTGCAAACTTCAATATCAAACTAGCATATGAATGTCTATTAAATTTCTCATACAAAGCATATTTGCCATGCGATCCAATTTGTGTGTTCCTTCCCATCTCTTGTATGCGATTTTCCTCTCAGACTGTCATGTACCTTAAAATAAAAACAAGTAAGTTTCTAGTTAAGATACTTCTATCTCACATCGAGGAGTATCTGTCACTTGTATTTTCAAGGGTAATAAGTTTTTTGATCACGTTCCATGAAGAGATGGAAAAAGATAATCTCCTCTATGTCCGTATAAATAAGAAAAATGAAATGCTTGACAAAACCCATCGCTTATATGAAAGGAAATAGACGTCAAGGAACTAAGCCAATGTTTTTTTATATGCTTGGAATGCTGTATAAAATATATTGGAACACATAAATTATTTTACTTCCAAGTTTTTTTTTAGAAGTGTTTTTGGGAAATATATTTTTTTTTAGTAAGATGCATCTTTTTTGTGCATTTTTCTTGGGAATTTTTTACAGTGATCCTGAAAGTTTGAAAATGAACGAACTCACCTAAAATATTTAATACAATTTTTAGTATGATGGAAAACACATGCAGATGTCTAGGAACTTTTACAAGTCCTGATTTTTAATTTTTGATATTTTTTTTTCTTTTTGTAAAAAAAAAAAAAAAAATCAATTTTTCAAATAATTTCGCTTACCATCTAAAATTATTTTCTAAAAGAAGACTTAAGGATTATGCCTAAGAAAGAACGTTATTTGCATGAAAGTATGCATGCAAATTTATATCAAATTATGAAACATTAATTTTAAATTATCTTTTTTTAAACATTTATAGGGTGTATAAAAAATAATGGCCTAAATCTAAATAATTATATTAATGGAACAAAAAAGATCTCATGATTGAAAGTTATGTCACTCAACGAAGGGTAACCTAGAGGCTTAGGGAATCTCCACTGGATGGTACTCCACGTGTGAGAGACGGAGGGATCGCCTTGAACGCACAGTCTGATGAAAATGTGATTGTCACTCCTTCTGATATATCCTGAATTTATTTTTCTTTGTTTGGAATGTTTTATGGCATCAAAAGTTTACGTTCTCTTAAATACGGATATGAAAAATCTAATTCAAACCTCTTTTTCTAATTTTTAATACAGGATGTATAAAAAAGAATCATCTTCTCAACAGACTGCGGCATTCATGGCGATTTCTCCGTCTTTCACACATGGAGAGTTATCGGGAGGTGATTACCTAAAACTCTAATGTTTTATGGCATCAAAAGTTTACGTTCTCTTAAATACGGATATGAAAAATCTAATTCAAACCTCTTTTTCTAATTTTTAATACAGGATGTATAAAAAAGAATCATCTTCTCAACAGACTGTGGCATTCATGGCGATTTCTCCGTCTTTCACACATGGAGAGTTATCGGGAGGCGATTACCTAAAACTCTAAGGCACCCCTTGTCCAGTGGAATAACTTTCATGCATGATATCTTCGTCTTTAAATAAATGTAACGATTTAGAATCGGATATCATTCTTTTTGATACACGGTGTTATTTTTTAGAAAAGTCCTTTTTCGAGATTTGAGTTTTGTTGAGGGTACTTTTTCAAACTGAGAATTTTGTGAAGTTCGGTAAAAGGACACAACTCTTTCCTAAACAGACCTCTGATACGTTTTAATTTAGGTTTAATGTTATGTTTGTAGGTTTAATAGTGGTTTTAAATTGAATAGTGTACGTTTGTAATTTGCTTCATTTGTAATTATTGAACGTTGTAAGTAATTCACACTACTGTAAAGTTTATAATATTTATTTTCTTCAGTGAATCTGTAAAAGCAAATATATAATGAGGTCACAAGTTGATCTATGCTATAGAAAACAGACTGGGAGAATTTATAGCGTTCTTAATTTAATTTTACGATAAAATTTCAATTTTTGTACTCATCTGAGTTTTTCCCTTCTCTCTTATGAAGGAAGAACTGGAATAATTTTGTTTAAGTCATATTACTGATAAGGCATATATATTATATAAAATAATTTTTTTCATTTCTCTTTAGTCAAAGACTATTAATATTCACTTATTGTTATTCTTTAAGGTAGTAGTCCGGTGTGACGGCCGAAATTTCGACTTTTTTTCGTGACCTTTTTTTAACAAGTAAATAATATACGATCGTTTTGTAACTTTTACATATTTATTTTAGTACTTTAAATGATACAATTTTTTTTTTTTTTTTTTTTTTTTTTTTTAAATTTAATTTCCATTTATTTATTTACAATTTGTAATGTCAAACTGGAGTCCTCTAAAGAATGATGAGCTATTTCGGGGAAGCACACAGCCTTCCGTAGTCATCTGAAATGAAAAAATCAAAAAGATTATTATTGTGTAGACCTTATTCTAATGAACTAACCAATAATATACATAATAAAAATAAAAAATAGCGGACTTGTGGAAAAAAAAGTTATCAAAATGTAATTTTTGTTGTTGATAAAATGTTTAAAAAAGTTAATTTATTATTAAAAAATTAAATGTTTTAAAGGTTAGGTATTTAGATATGTGTATGTAGAATAACTGGTTAAATTTTGAGCCAAATCGGTTGAATAGTTTTGAGTCAGTTCTTCCCCGAAATTTCAAAAACATGGTTTCGAGAAAAACGCGTTTAAAGTTTTGCCAACAAATAATACTTACATTATTTAATCAGCTATGCCCGGTGCATACAGCAATCCTTCTGTTTCCTCAAAATCGTCATTAGCAGCAGCTTTAAGAGCTCTACGTAAGGTTCTGGCCTCTTTACAGTTGGCTTCTGCAGTTTTCTCCGCCCTTAAAATCCGTGCATTGTCAACAGTGTCTGCGTAGTCCCTGGCTGTCTGACCTATTGTGATGCCCATTACCTCCATAATTTTAAGTACAGGTAGAAAACCCTCATTAAAGATACAGACAGCCGTATAAGTAGTAATTTTCAAAAAGTTTTTCCCAGTAAAAATATGCTTCGGAGCGAAATTCCATACACAATGATTGAAACTTTCGTTATTATTTTGGGTATTTCCTCCCAAGCATCTTTTCAACAAATCATCAGATGCTAAAGTGTCGTGCACTGGTTTTATAAGGTCTATAACATGTCACTGTTATCTTTCAGTTTTTTTGCACTTGTACTTACAAAATTCGTATCAGCTTCTACCGTAAACTGATTCCCTTGAAATGATCTTTTTCTTCCACCTTTATTCTCGTGTCGATCTTGGCTAAAACGTTTGTTTCCCATCTTATAGCAATGTGCACTCGTCGAACGATAAATGGTTACTGATGAAATACTCGAAAATATTTCTTGTGTACGGTACAAAATTCTTATATTTCGTCTTTGTCAATTGAAAAGGTTAGCTTAAATATGTATACCTGGGTATCTTTAAATAATAAAGGCTGGAAGGACAATAAAAGAGGGAACGGTCAGAGCAGCTGCCTCTGGCGTGTCAACACACTTTCATACACTCTACGGCGCGCTCTCTTGTTTTGCCTATAACTTTGGAAATATTCTAAATTTCGGTCTGAAAATTTAAGAGCATATTTTTAAAATGTGATTCTTCCGAAAAATGTTAAAAAAAAAAAATCGATTTTTTTGACCCATCACACCGGACTACTACCTTAAATCGTGACTGCGTGAGTTGCTTTTTATTTCTTATAAATGTTTTCATACAATAAGAGAGGATTATGCTCTAATTCTTTGATGCTATAAAAGCTTTGAAGTTTCTTTTCACTATTCACTGAATGCCAAATAAAAGTGTTCTATCTCTTAGAGAAAAGAATTAATGTTTTTTTTTTTTTTTTTTTTTTTTTTTTTTTTTTAAATATATTTTGGGAAATAATTATGTGTTCCTTTCAAATAAAATGTGTAGTGCAATTTGAGATACTTTTTTATTTACATAATTTCTCTCAATTTATCAAAATGAAGTATTTAAGAACTTACAAAAATGTCATTCTTTTATATTGTTACAAAAATTTAGTTTGCTCTCAATAAAAAAGAAAAATATGCAAATTTTAATAAGATTAAATATTTGTAGCATAGCATCAATAATTAGTAAAATTACATTTTATTTGATGTAAAACACTTCAAATAATAAATGTTTTCTTAATTAAAAATATATCTTAACTTTGTTTCATACGCTTGTTGCTGGATTGTTTAATTATTTTTGAAATCGCTATTTATTCATTAAGTGTACAAGAACATCGCAAAAATACTCAATACTAGATATTAATGTCCGGAATACCTCTTAAAACTCTTCAAAATAATTTATTTTATTTTTAATCAACAAAAATCAGAAAAGACAATATTAAAACACTTTTTATTCACAGTAACCAGAAAAATATTTACTTAGTATTTAAAAGGAGCAAAATTAAAAAGCAAAATCCTATCACAATTTGGATGAAATATAAAATCGGTAACAATTTTAATAAAGAGCAGATGTTTCTTGAATTCACATGCCTTAGTCATTGCTAATCAAAACACGCAGCTGGATGTAAGTAAAAACAAAAGTACTTAACTTAAC
Organism: Linyphia triangularis; assembly: GCA_963978545.1. Classification (NCBI taxonomy): domain Eukaryota; kingdom Metazoa; phylum Arthropoda; class Arachnida; order Araneae; family Linyphiidae; genus Linyphia; species Linyphia triangularis. Next base: position 63,331,488 of record OZ021728.1, on the reverse strand, counting down.
AATGACTTGTTATTTGAATTTTATTCTTGGGTGGCCGATTATTGATGTAAGGAAGATCACTAAAGGACTTTTAATTTATTTTTGGTTTAAGTAATAACCTATGTTGCCTTGTGTTCAGGGCCGTCGCTAAGAATTTTGGTTGGGGGGGCGTAGACATCTTTTTGCCGACTGAAATCAAGGCATGCCCGGTGTAAATGTAGAAAATATAAATTAAGGTGCTAATAAATTGTTAACTAATTTTATTAATGTAAAATTAACGTATAAATAATTTTTAATTAATATATGAATAATTATTGCATAATTAATTAATTAATGTAAAACTAATTGTTAATGTATTATTATTATTATTTTTTTTTGTTTTTGTTAATGCATTTATTTTGTGAATTGTTTTATTTAATGTGAAATTAGTTTGAATTATTTTTAATTTACCGTCTAAACAATTTTTAATATTTTATGGCATTTTTTTAATACGTACTTAATGTAAAATTTTAAGTAAATTCCCATCACATTATAGTTAAAGTTCCTTCAATTTCATTTAATTTTTCATTTCTTTTTAGTACATTAACCCTTTCTCTTCAAATAAAGGAGATTATTTTTGGAAGCGTTTTTATTTGGGGGCAGGGGGGGAGACATTTATACTTTGCAGATAGATAGAATTTTCCCCCACAATCTTAAACCAATTTAGTAAACTGAGAAGTACAAAGGCTTCATTTCGATACAACTTTTTTTTAAATTTTCAAATTGCAGTTTCGAAAAAAAATAATTAAACGTGTAAAAGTGGTTGGAAAATAGCACTTTAACATGGAATTAAATCGATGAAAATTATTGATCAAATAGGTGACTTTTGTATAATGAATTTTATAAAGGTTGATCAAAAAACAAATTCTGGAAAAATTCTTCTTTTTAAAATTCTGACGGACTATTGCTACTACAGAAAATTCTCTACGCGAAGCACAGCAATTTTTATAATCGATGCAATGTCAGGGACATAAGAAACATGCACTTGCACTCCTTCCCCTCTGGGTTTCGAAAAATAAAGTAACGTGGATAAAAAAGTGGTAAAATTTACAAGAAAAATATATATATGGATATTAATTCATCAATTTGAACAGAACATTAATGAACAATTATTAACTAACATCCAATTCCCATTTTCGAAAAATCAAGGATTAAACAAAAACTTTTGTAGCCTTACATCTCCCTGCAAATAATCATGTAGGCGTTCATGGACACTATAATTACTTTGCAAAAGACAATTATTATTAAAAACGATTTGTTAATTATTTAATTTTTAAATACTTTTTAACACATTTTCCTAGCTAAAAAGGAAAGATTTTGATCTTTCTTGAAACGTGTGTTAATAGTAAAACTTAATTTTTTTGTAACAATTCAATCCAGGAACCTACTTCTTAAAAGTAGTTACTTTGAGTATATATTTTTATCAAAATTGCTGGATTTAATTTAATGATTTTTTTGTGGTTTTTCACTGATGTTGTATGGTTTTTCAGCAATAATTTATGCAAATATTACTCGTTTTTTGAACAATAATCATTTGTTCAAGAAAGAAAGTATACTTGAAAATGCTAGGTTTTTTTTCCTAAGCGGGATTAAAAATGAAATGGATTACTTTAGCATTAAACCAAACTATAATATTTATGTGCAAAAAGGTAAGTTATTCGCAACTTCGAATTGAACTTCGAATTTAGTGACAAAATACTCTGTAAAAAAGCATGCCATAATTTTTAGCACAACATACCAAACTATATAAGGAATAGTACGGTGGGGTTTTTTGGGAAAGGTGTGTGGGGGGGGGGGAGGTATTCAAATCTACAGTGTTAATCCGATCTTGAGGAAGAACAAGTTGCACATTTGATCTTCAAAGCAAGATAAATATCACTGTCAACATGAAATTTCCAAAAACCCACCCCCATTTCCCTTACCCACATGTAACGGTTATGATCCTAATTTGAGATTTAGTGATCCAATTTGAAATATTTTTAAAGATATTTAGAGTAAAAAATCTTAGTTTATCTGAAAGACAATTTTTTCCCGTTGTTTCGAATATTAAAGTGGTGAAATCCAGGATAGGTTGGTTGGTTGTTTTTCAAATTTAGTAAGCGCAAGGGCAACACAAAGGCCAAACTGCGTCAGAAATCGAGGGTAGGAGTGAAAGGATACTCACAATTTGCAATGCACTGAAACTGGTTGTATTGGACAATGTCGGTCCACAGCTATTTGAGCACGGGGAACATTAAGAATTTTAGATAGTATTATTATAAACCTTTCAATACTTTTCCAAAGATTATTTTGTTAGAATAAATTCGATATCGCCTTCCAGTTTACAAGTGGCATGGATTATTTTGGGAATGCATTTTCAATATATGAAGTACAAGGTGGTCATAAAGAAACTTTGCCGATATATGGGCCTCTAGCTTCCGTTCCGTTTAACAGATCGAGATGAGATTTCAGGTATAGTTATTCAGAAGTTGGAGCTTGAGATTCTGTGAATTTTAACAAATGGCGCTCAAGGTTATGGTTATAGTTACATGCACGAAATTTTCAAATGACAACGTCTACTTTTTCCTGTCACAAAATGCTCAGTGCTTAAGGAAACCCTAAAGAGAGATGGAAAAACGGACGCATTATGCACGCACCAAAAAAAAAAAGAAGCTCTGCGAACGGCCAACAAAAACGCGATTGAGGCGCACGATAGAAATTTGCATTTGACAGAGGCCAAAGTTCACATGAGTGCCATCACAGGCAATTTAATCGGTTTTCTAAGATGAATATTTGGTGAGCGGCCTCCATTGCTCCGATCGTGTTTTTGTTGGCAATTCGCAGATCTGTATTTTGTGCGTCCGTTTTTTGTGATACACGTACCATTCCTCTTTAGGGTTTTTGCATGCGGTGATCATTTCTCGATAGGAAAAGTAGGCGTTGCTATTCGTAACTATAACCGGGGTAATCGTGAGCGCCATTTTGCCGAAATTCACAGAATTCCGACCTCATATCTCTGAATAACTATACCTGAAATCTCGATCTGTTGAACGAGACTGCCTTTAGAGATCCATATATCGGCAAAATTTCTTTATGACCATCCTGTACATAACATCATTTATGGAGTTCTACTTGAAATTAATTGCAATAACTTTCTAAAATGCGGGTCAATTTTCGTATACAAAATTTTGGTGTTTTGAAATTTTGTATAAAACCTTGAACTCGTATGATGTACTGATGTACATTACATACTTTATGTAAATGACGTTTAATGTGTATGTCATGGTTTTTGAGGCGTTGTCTGACGTACCACAATTACAAGTATATCATCTACTGTAACACCTCAAAGTTATCTAATGTCAGTGAAGATATCAATGATTAGATTATTTTAATGTTCCTGTCAAAAAGGATAAACTTACTCCAATTCAAAATTGCCGACCGTCACCTGAGGCTGCATTGTGATCACAATTTTATAATACTAATAATGAGTTTAATTATTTGTACTTTTTCCATTCAATATGTTTTGAAACATCCGTCAGTAGGGATTTTTAAAAGGGATGAAATTTCAGAAATTTGCCGACTACCAGCCTTTCTAAAAACTTATGGTAATATTTATATGGTAATACTTGAGTTCGCAGTTCATCATTGTAGTCGGAAAAAAATACACCGACTCCTCTATAATAGACTTCTATTGTAAAAATGCCGATTCGTCAAACTCGGATCACGCTGCATTCAGATATTTTTAATATTTTGTTACATTTTTTTTTTTTTTTCATTTAATTCGATTTTATTGTGGATCGACTTTAGAAAAAGAAAAATCTCGATAAAATTTTTGAAAATTTGCCGACTGTACAACTTTCTAAAACTTTGGGGGGGCGAGTCGCCCCCTACGCCCCCCATTCCCGTCGTCCCTGCTTGTGTTCTACTTAAATTCGAATTATTTAAACCATTCGTTTTTAAAAATCATAGAAATTCTTTTTAAAAAAAATGTAATCATGAAGACCACAATTACGCAGTAAGTTTAAACGATGTTATTGTATGTTAGTTAGTTGATTTAGATATTTTTCTGCGCAAGTTCTATACTTGGACTATGGTGCATCAAAAGAACGTTTTAACGCATGTCCTTCGTTAAATAGTAATTAACGTTTTCAATTGTAAACTTAATCTATAACCCTAAATACTTTACCAACTGGTTCTCATATATGTATAAGTAAAATTCCTAGAAATATCTCTTTAATTTAAAATTTTAAGTTAATTTTATCTGATATAGAATGCTATACATCTTTTAAAACATTTACTTTAATGTAAATACAAGATATATGAAGAAAGTAGTTACCAAATATATACAATGTTTTATTTCAATACAAACAAATCTTTTATTAGGCACAGATATCGTGTATTGTTTTCTAGAATAACTATACGCAGTCTATTTTCAAGATTACCCTACCATCTTCAATCAGATATGCGAATTTCTCACTTAACTGTTATGACATTTAGGCCTGATTTACACGCTACCAGTCGGGCCTCCAGTTTAGATCGCCAGTTCTGTGACGTCAGCTAAGCAACCGTTGCGCTGTCTATCGGTGATCACGGGAGAGCGCACGTGATTGGTTGATCGGAGTCACCGGCGCCAGTAAATAAAAAAAATGTTTGGTTTACTGGAACCAGTAGTCTGAGGACGTCACATGATGTCACTGGCTAGAGTTCTAAACTGGAACCTCGACTGGTAGCGTGTAAATCAGGTCTTAGTCACCATGCCAGCAGAATCTGGAAATCAAAGGCAAGGGATACAGTTAATCAATCATTCTACCAATATACTTTGGGGCTTCGCTCGTAACACACCTTAGCAAGTGGTTTAATCCAAATATTGTGAACAAACAAGTTTGAGTTGAGTATTTCCAGAAGGAAACTTCTTTCAGAAAGTCCAAGGGATTAAAAGTTTATTCGAGGATGTTTATTTCCTCCGAGGAGGAAGACTAGACATTGTTCGTTTTAAAGCGGTCATAAAATTCTTTTTATTGGGTAGATTTATTTCATAGTCTAAGGAGAATTTAAGGAGATCTGAGATCGTTGTGGACTTTCTTGTGTAAAGTTATAGAATGAAACGGCATTGAAGGAATGCTTTTGTGTTATGCAAATCTGTTTTGAAAGAATTTCTAGGGATTTGAAGAAAATGGCTTTTTTATTGTTGTGGATTCGGTGGAAATAAATACTAGTTTGTGTTTCATATGAAACTGAAAGGTAATACATTCCCCTGCCATTTTAGTTTCATATACTAGAAATATAAAATGCTCATGGGATCATTTTGATGTCTATTTGCCCATCAAAAAAATTAAAGTTAAGTAACGAAAAAAATATTTGAATATTTGAATAAAATGAATCACATATATTGTACATATATAGTCATGGACAAGATTTTTTTTTTTAATTTTATAATTAACAAGCATTTCACGTGTGTGTGTGTGTGTGTGTGTGTGTGTGTGTGTGTGTGTGTGTGTGTGTGTGTGTGTGTGTGTGTGTGTGTGTGTGTGTGTGTGTGTGTGTGTGTGTGTGTAATTACAAGTCAGTAGTGCTGATGGGACATAACAACAAGAACTTTTTCAGTGGTCAACCTTTTCTTCTTTTTTTTTTCCCATTATGAACCCAATTTATCTATTCTTCGATTTTGAGCAATAACCTAAATAAATAAAAAAAAAAAAAAAAAAAAAAAAAAACAGATTTAGTGATGACTTAAAAATTTGATAAACAAATTGTCAAACATACCATCCAAATCTGCCGAAAGTGTGCACATTTTGGCTTATCAAGCATTTAATTGCCCACGAACAGCAATGAATGAATTGAATTTTTTTTAATGTTTAACGTTGAAATTATAGGTCTATTAATTTTGTTAATTAACAATAAAAATTTAATCTGAATTTGAATTGTAGACATATATGCTATACATTTTCAAGAGACATTAAGTGACTATTTAGATGGTAAAATTCTAAGATTCCATAAAATTACGTTGATTTCTGTTTTGAATATAATATTAACAGAAGATATACTTTTTGATTAAACTAACCAGCTCAATTGAGAAAATATACAATTATTTTTTATAACATCATTTCGTTATTGTTATCGAGCATTAATCTAAGCTATACTATTTTGAATTTTGTTAAAAAAGTTTAAATCGTGTGTAACAATGACGACATTTTCATAAAAATAAAATCGATTTAAAAATTTTTTTTATCACATTTTAAAACAGTGAGTACAATTTAAAATTAACATTTATCCGCACTAAAAATTCTCTAGAAGACGATCTCTTCCAATTATTGGTATGGAAAGAAAATGTGTAGTCAGCTGTAGTAGAAAGATCAGCTGTAATAGACGTTTTACAGTGTACAAATACAGCAGATCACTAAATATACATAAAATATATATCTCTTCAATAACATTGCGAAAAGATAAAAGTAACATTTTTTTAATACTAAGACTATTAATTGTTCAATTTGATGAAAAATTAAGATTTTGAAATAGATTATTCCGGCTAAGTTTTGTACATGTATTTTGGAACATACATAATTGTAAAGATTATAATTCAATTGGTTAATGTTGCTCTGTGATTCTGTGGATTTACTTGTGTAAAATGATTTTCGTTAGACATTTATGGTATAATTATTTGCATCTGCATATTTTTTGATAAAAAAACTAAGAACATCCCACCTGTTGTTGCTCGACGGATGGTAGTACTACTGCCGATGTAACCAAAAGTGTGGGTTCTTATTTGATATTTTGTTTATGGTTGCTGTTTGTGATCATCCATTGAACCCACTGCTAATGCCATTAATAGTCTAATAAAGAGTAAGAAATTAATATATAATATTGAGTACTCCTTTAAAAAGATTATTATTACAATTGCCAGTCTAAAATGTCAGTTGTAGCGTACCTAGTCATAAAATAGCCTGCTACATTCATGATCGTATTTATCTTTTCCTGGCTGCAAAGTATGAGGTTGAAAAAAAAAAAATTGAAATTCTATATCATGTGGCTTACTATATACCTATTTCTAAAGGCAAAGTTCCAGAGATGCTTTCTGGCGTTCGAACCTAAGTATATTATGTTCAGTATACTAAGAAATGTTTTAAGACACATCTGTATCTGAAAATCAAACTAGCATAAGTCACAATTGGACAACTTTACTTGAAAGGAGAAGAAACTATTAATTCTATAATCCTATTACCATTGCACTCATTAAATAGCGTTCTAATACAACTTTCTAAATGCGTTAGAATGTTTGTTAAGTGAGTTGCGATATTTAGTTCAGAAGAAAACGAACTTTTTGAACATAATTTGAATATATATATATATATATATATATATATATATATATATATATATATATATATATATATATATATATATATATATATGTATATATGTATATGTATATATGTATATATGTTAAAATTCAAGTTCTTATAAAGCGCAGTAACTGACACAGAGCCATTGGAATTTTAGACAAACTTTATCAAGACATCACGAAACACACAAACACACGACTTCATCAAAGGAAGTTAACAATGCATCTCTACATTCTTCAAACTGAAACTAAAACCAAAACTCGAAATGCGAACTAAAAGTACAAAAACACTACAGTTAACAGTTAATTAGATTTACGATATGCTTTAAGAGCATGACGTAATAGTTTCTTGTTCCGTGACCGAAAACTCTTGTTAATGCACAACAATATATATATATATATATATATATATATATATATATATATATATATATATATATATATATATAAAATTTAGAATTAAGCTTGTTTTGTTCTCAGATGCAATTTGACGACTTTTGTTTTGTTTCAGATGTCTACAAAATATGTTTTCTATCAAATTATAAATCATAACTTACTCCTAAAAATTATTTTAAATAAATTTACAAAAGTTTAAAACTCATAACTTTGTTTTAAATTTTTAATTAATTTCTTCAACGCTATACCTTAGTGGCTATATATTGTACATTTGTCCCTTCCACACATTTATTCGGAGCACTTCCTGCATATAACAGTTTCATTGAATTTCAGACGTAATTTCGGATGCATATCAACTTACTCGATTTCCACGTCATATTCAGATACGCGGCAATCTGTGAACTGCACGGAATACTAATAGGGAAATGCTAATGTCAGCTAACAGTTGGAAACAACTTTGAATTGATCTCTGAAACTGTAGTCGATGCAATGGGAATATATTGGAATAATGCAGCGCATATTTAATCACGGGTTTCATCTTAGGCAAGTTGAATTAATCGCTTTGATGGAGAGCGTAGATAATGTGTCTAATTGCTTGAGTTGTTAAGTGTAAACTATCGATTTCAATAGATACTTTATGTAACAATGATTTTTTTATCATGCGTAATGATACAAAACAGTTGACATGATTACAAACGGCTATAATTATTTGATAAGCAATGATAAGATTTACACAGAGTTGTAGAAGGCAGATTAAAATTTATTTTATTTATCTTGCAGGTGTGTTCTGCTTTTGGTCATGCTTATAAAATGTAATTTTCTACTTCGTGCAAATATATATTCAGCCATATATATTCTTTTACAAAATATATATGGCTACCAAAGTTTACTAGTTGGGGCAAATATTTGTCAAACATTTATAATATTTGTCAAAATCTGCATAAATTTATAGAGTTTATCGGAAAATGTATAAATTTAAATAGCATATTGAAAAAATATCATTTTAAATATTGTAAAGTATGCACTTAAAAAAAAATATGGCTATTACTTTTTATTTGATTATAAATTGTATTACTGTTAAGAACACTAATATGAGCCATAAAATAGTTTTATGAATAAAAGTACAACTAATATTTATGAGATGAATAATATAGTATTTATTTATTAAATACTATAAATGTTTTGTTTCCGATTTTGACATAAATAAAACAACTTATAATGATTGGTTTTGATTAGTTTGTATGATTTGCTAAGGCATATCCATCTGAAGTTTTACAGTCTATATATCTTTGTTCTTGTAGTTAATTACATTTTGATTTTGAAATGTTTATATTAAGGGCTCTGTCTACTTTGGATGCATGAAAAAAAAAAACGTTTTTTTTTTTTTTTTTTTAAGAATACTGTTATATTTATTGATATAAAACTTGTTAGGCTTAACAAAAACATTTTTAAATTACAAAAAAAATATTGATTTTAACCACTTTTTTAGTGTGAAAAATGCCACGTAAACAGGAATCCTCAAAAAGTAGGTAGATGTGCGCTGTTGTTAAAATCTGAACAACGGCCCTTCTGAAACAAAAAAATTTAATGGTTTTAGATTTAGTGTGACAGTGGCTATATCCCGTACCTCTAATATTAATATGCAAAAATAACAAAATGGCGAAAGAAAAAAAGTGTTTTTTCTGCATGTTTTTTGCCAAAAAAATTAGTAAAATGAAAATTTTGCAATAATTCTGGTACGAGATATAGCAATAAGTGTACAGAATATGTGGCTAAAATTTCATAATGATTACTTCAAGTAGTTTCTGAGATTTTTTCAACAGCGCACACCTACATACTTTTTGAGGACACCTGTTTACCTGGCATTTTCACACTAAAAAAGTGGTTAAAATCATAAAATTCTTTCTTTTTTTATCTTTTTCTTTCTTTCTTTCTTTTTTTATCTTTTTCTTTCTTTCTTTCTTTTCTTTTTTTTTTTCTCTTTTTCCTCTTTCTTTTTTTCTTTTTTCTTTTTTTCATGCATCCAAAGTAGACAGAGTCCTTAAAGGAATGAATGTCATTGTAAACGATCCATTAACTCATAAAGGTTTGGAGAATATGCCATTGTAATGTAAATGGTTCTTGTGTGGTTAAATAACTATAAGCGGAAATTGCTTAAAGAAAGAATAATTACATAACACTTTAGTTTCCACCTTTCTACATCTAATCCTGCTAATAAAATGGCTTCCCTTTATGGCACGTTACCAACAATGGGACACAAAAATCAAGTCTAACACGTAGCTACGATACTACCCAAACCTCGTATCTGATTGAAAATTCACGGACGTGTTTGTAAATACGGAAGCTTCGAAAGTTTAGTTTTATTTGTAGTGTTTGAAATAACTCCAACCGTTCATTGATAGTTTGCCAAAGAAAAGATCATTTAACTGGGTCAAAAACAACCCCACTCACAAATCAGTTGCTTGGCTCATTAAACTTGAGGTCGTCTGTCACTTTTCAAAGAACCCTTTTTCCACTTCTTTAAATAGATTTTGATTGTAGTCGGTCACATATTTTTAATCTAACCACTAGAAGAAGCAGTGATCCAACCACTAACGGAAGTATATCTTGAATCCCCTAATCGAAAAAGCAGTGGTAGTGATTAGGAGGGGAAGCAGGGGGGAACAATTACCTCTCTAATTTTAAACTTTTACCTTTTTTGGTAGCAGAATCGCAAGAGTCACAGTTTTCTCCTAATCGTTGCCACTGAGGGATCGATGGAAGTAAAACATCTTAATGTGTTTTGTCCTAAATCTTTGTTGCTCGAAAGTAGACAATTTCAATTCCAATGCCCTAACTGCATGTGGTAATTGATGCAAACTATTCCTGAAATAATACAATAAATAGAAGTGGTTTTTCAATTCAAAAAATGGGCCAAAATGCGGGTAAAATAATTTTCTTACTTTTCTGCATTTTTGTATTTTTAACCGCTATCAGTTTTAGAGTAAAAACTGTGGAAATATAAAAGTTTATAGAGGTTAGTTAAGAAATAATACTAAAATTTAAATTTTTAGTAAGTAATTGAATCTATTGATAATTTGTGAAGGTTTTTTCAAATATCAACTATACATGGAGTATCCTTCAAATTCCTTTTCCACCCCTTTAACTTCGATATGAATAGTTTTTGTCGCAAAGTTGGAAAATTATAGTAAAATGGTCATGCACTATCATATGAGATTGATCAAATAATAATAATTATAATAATAAAAAAAACTTAGAGTTTTTTACTTTTTATTCAAACTCAAAGCAAGAATATGTATTGTGTCTTTCTTCTTAACTGGTGCTGCTTTCTAAATTTGTAATCGACAATATTCATGTAAATTGGTAATCTATAAAGGTACGAACAATAACTATTGGGTCTATAATCCTCAGAGATGTTTTAAAAATAAGCAGACATTTTATTACATATTGTCTGTTCTTGCTTGTCATGCTGTCCGATTTTTTCCAGGATGTCTTTTAATTAAAATGCAAATGTGGAGGAGTTCTCCACAAAAGACTTGCTGAAATGCATTATCTTTTCTTGTTATTCAAGTGTATCTCCGTATTTGGCCAATACGCAAAGAAAATCTAATTCAAACAAGCACTTAAAAAAAATTAAAATACAAACTTGTCTTTAATATTATAAACTTAAAAATTCACGTAACAGAATTCCTTTGTTCTCTTAATCCTAAAATTCTAGACTTTGAAGTTCCTTTTTAGAAAAATAAAATTGTAAAGTTACTTTAAAATTAAAATGATTATTTTATGCAATTACGTTATCCGTTAAAAAAAGTTTTGTAAAGCTTGATTTTAAAATAGCAGTACCATAAATAAAAAATGAGATGAATAAAAAAAGTATCTTATTACTTAATTTTCTATGATACTTAATTATTTATGCAAAAATGTATAGCTTATGGAGCATTTGATGGTGCTAAGTTAGGTATTAAATTATTGAAAAACAATCCACTAATTTTTCATTACGTGAGAATGAAATTCAGCCAAGTTCAAATTAAAGCTTACCTTGGGATAAAATTTATTTGCTGGACTGCATTAAAAAAGATCTTGAGATAGCTAAATATTAAGTTTCACTCATCAATGACAGTTCATAAAAAGTAACTTTTATTCATTTTAATTTCTCTATCGTATTTTTTCTATTAAAATATTTTGTCTTCAGGTTCCAATTTTGATTATCATGAAGATTTTTATTCCTAAGAATTAATATTAAATTTTTAACAGGATACTTTATGCTTGCATGTTCAGAATGAATTCTAAAGAAAATGAAACTTTAGAAAATGAAACTTTAGTAAATGAAAATATTCGTTCTTTAAATAAAATGGATTTTTTTTAAATTAAAATCTGCCCTAATTTTTTTTTTTTTTTTTTTTTTTTTTTTTTGTAAGCTTTAAAGTTAAAAATTAGACCTTAAAATGTTTAGATGACATTTTATTTTTATTTTGAACGTTTTATGTTAATGTACTAACTTGTCGGTGCCTTAAACTGCTGGCCTAATGCTCTGGGACATTTAATTTTTTTTTTTCAAGAATTTTTTTTTTTTCAAAACTGAATAAATTTGAAAATATAATATTTTGAAATACGCATAATATTTAGAAAAAATGCACCTTAATATTGTAATAAGTATATTTTGCTTATTACTTGCATTTTCTTCGTATTATATTTTAAAAATAACTACACTACACAGTTTCAATATATCTTTAGGAAAATCACAGATAATCTTAGCCACATCACCCTGGACTAAACGCAAAAGTTACATATTTATGTCGCTATAAGTATCGCCTGATTTTGGACATTTAATTCGTTTTATTACTTTTATTGTTGGAGACCCAACCGAAAATTTAATCCAATAGTTTATCCTTTTTATAGTTATGGATATTACATGGAAAGTTATCCTTTTCCATGAGCTTGTATTAACAAATCGATCTTTAAATTTTGTTTAAAAGGTCAATTTCGATGAAACTTAACAAATAACTAATATTCATGAATATCATCGCCCACATATTTAAGTTTCTAAAACTGGTTTTACTTTAACTCTGCTTTAAAAAGAAAAAAAAGTATGACAGTTTGAAACTGATCTAAAATTGTAACGGGTTGTTGTTTTTCGGAAATCGCAGGAAAATGATACCCTAATGAAAAATTTAACATCTGTTAATTATTTTGAACAACAGATGAAATTTTGGCTATTTAAGGCCTTATATGAAGTTTTATTATAAGCTGAACTAAAACTTAAAAGTTTGAAAGTGAAGTTTTAGACCAAAAAGAAGGCATTCTAATGAAATTTTGAATATCTGCCCTATAATTGTTGTCTTTGAAACATCATAAGCATTAAAATTTAATATTTTTTTTTAAATTCTTCTCATTTTTTTTTTTTCTTCTTCTTTTTTTTCTTGATTTCAGAGACCTTCTTTTTCATGATTCTTTTTCCGAAACAATTAAAAATATTTGAACAATGCAACTAAAACAACGCATTTTAGGTTATGTTACCTGTCACTGGGATGAAAAATATGTGTGAATCAAATCAGTGGTTTACACGTAATGAGCGGGATAAAACGTAGTAACTCGAGTTTCATTTTTTTTAAACATTAATAAAGCTTATTCTCAAACCATTATCACGTTCAGAAATGACAAAATAAAATATCAAAAATGAGACACATTGGAAATTGTATGGAGTAACGTAAAAAATTGTTGGCAGAGCATTAGTCAAATATTTTATCTCTTATATATCTTCATCATGTCCTTTAATCAGATTATCGTAAATATGCTTGATTCAAAACCAGGCACAGTATTAGCCTAAGAATGTAAAATTAAATGCATTCATATTTAAAAACCTTTCACTTATGTAAAAGCCCATAAGGGATATCAGTCAAATGATGGTCTATGTCCTCGGGCCTTGTTGAAACAAAAGCTGAATAAGTGATTTATTCGTCGAAATAAACAACTGGATAGATTGCTTAAAGCTGGGAAAATGAAGCTATTGTCAGATCATTGGATAGACAAAAAAAAAAAAAAAAAAAAAAAAACGGATTTCTGAGAATTGAAAATAAAATCTTGGGTTGTACACAACAGAAATGTCAATAGTGGCACTTTACAAGGTTTTTTGCATTCCCACCCAACTATAAAAGTAAACTGTGATTGGTCAATCATCCACTCATCATCATCAGCCACCGGCAACCAGTCCCCTTACATTGACATTAAAGCAGTCTATCCAGTTGTTAATCTATATCGATGGGATATACTGAATTATAACGCCTACTTCAATGTGGTAATAAAAATCGTATTACTTAACACTTATTGTAAAAACAAGCTACTTTTTTTTGTAGCCTACCATCTACCAATACATCACTTACCGCTTCTTAATTTGACATGTTGCCAGATCCCGCAAGTCAAAAACTCCACTAGATGTTTCTTCTCTGTTACAGGTATGAATGACGTCAAAATCACGTGTCACAATCCCTTTAACCACGCATTTTTTTTCTCTTTGTTCATTTCTTTTAGTCAGGTGTTTTATTCTCTACCTTCACACTTTGACGCTTTTTTGAGGATTGTTACTTCACTATCTCATTGTGAAGTCAAGCGTACTTTTTCTAGAAAACGAGACACAATACCTCATCTGTTTTAAGCGGGGAGTTTGAAAAAGAATATAAAAATGTTAAGTGCCACGCTTCATTCAACTTTGTTGTGAAAACTATTTTTAGTACTTTGAATAGTTTTCCGAGATTCTTGGTTTTTTTTACGCTCAACGTAACTAATTTATTCACATACCGAGCATTCGCAATTTATATGTGTGCGTACCCAGATTCCTTGAAGGTTAACAGTATATTTTCTACTCTAAATACCTGTGTTAGATTTTGAACTCATTTCTGTTGCAAAGTAAGCTAGAACTTATGATAACTGAGACAGATCATTAAGGAGAGTTGGTACTCTAAAATTTTGAGATTATTATTGTTTATCAAAATTTAAATTCTCTCCTTTAAAAGGATGTCTCATTTGTAATAATACCTCAACTCGAAGTATTTTTAATAATTTTTCGAAGAAAAATTTGTAACTATTAGTGTAAGTATTGTTTACTTTAAAATGCGTTTTTCTCAAAACTACATTTTTCATTATTCATGTACCTTTTTCTCCAAAACTGCGCAAACTATCTTCCTGAAATTTTTACCACATATTTCTTTCAAGTATTTGTATATACTGAAGTGAGATTTTGTTGTTATTTAAAAAATAGTTTTTGTTTTTACTTTTTTCGGCAAAAAAAAAAAAAAAAAAAACCTTGTGATTTTTAACAAGTTTGAGTGACTTTCACGAAAATTCATTTTTTAAAACAATTAAATGGATCACAATCAAAAGCTAACTTGAGTAGAATTACAATTATCTGCAAAATGGCACTAAAATATGACAAATACTTTCTTAGAAAAAGGCACATTGTATGTGCCAAATTAACATTACCGGTATAGAGGATACCAACTCCCCTTAGGTCACTAAATACTCTTTATACATGTAATGTTAATTTGCTTATTTTTTATATGCCTTTGTTTGGGAAGTTCTTAACAAATAATTTAGTGAGTTTGAATTTTTTTTTTTACATGAGTTAAATAGATCTTACACTGAGGTTAAAATTTTGTAAAAATTTCATAAGAATTTTTTTTGTTAAAATTGAATCAATCTTAAAATTTGTTTTGAAAAAAACCTGTCTTTTTAGAATGATTTAGTATTTTAAAAATAATTACGGAAGCTACTGGACATTTTTAAACTTCAGTTTAATTAATTTTCAGGTTATGTACTACAATTTCATAAAAAAAAATAATGGTATATCTAATAGTTAGTTAAAAAAGGTATATTGAAATTTAAAATATCAAGTTTAGAGAAAATCAAAGTAAATGTAAAAGTTAACAAGTTAATAAGTTCATAAATGGCGGTTTGCCTTTTTAAAACAATATATAACCTACTTCTAATTGAGTAGAAACAAAAGTACTACATTAATGGAAAGGGGGGAAAAACATAGAACAGCACGAAATAAAATCCCAAATTCGATTCTTAATTATTTCAAGAGTACAAAATTCCCTTAAAAGATTTATATTTAAATTTAAGAACTATCACTTTGATCACCTAAAGGATTTTCATTACAACTGTACATAGTTACTCTTCATAGGCTCTTCAATTTATTTTTATGTTAGCTTCAAAGAGCATTTTTTAAATGTTATTATTTTTCAGAGTCACTTTTATTACTTTTAATTAACCGATATGTACTATAAGATAATAAAAGTATGACACTGAAGTTAAAAAAAAAATTATACTTGTTTTTCTTAGTGATATCCACGCTTTAAAAGGTCCTGGGTGCATGGAAGTTATTTTTGGAAATTGGTATTGGAATAGGTTTACAACACTCACAGTACGTGGCAATTAAGTTTTAGTCAAAATCGCGCATAGGCAGAAAATATCTGCCGTTAAAAATGTAAGTTTCTAAGGAATTTTCCTAAAAAGAACCTGCTTAATAGATTTTCCTAAAAATCGTTCTAATTATGTCTTTCATGTATTTTCAATATGAAATTCTCGTTAAAATACCCTAAAATATGTAAAACGTGAAAATAAAATGCATTTGAACAATATCATATTTACCTTGCCCAGTTCTGCTTACCAAATAAAGTTGCATTGTATCCCTCAGCAATAAAATACAACATCTAACTTGGATGAAATCCCACAAAAGTATTTCCTCTGAGCAATTTTAAAATGCTCAGGCACGTGTTCATTAGTATTCAGTAAAGTTAACTGAAAATAATCTTACAATTGCATTTATTTCTTTTTTTCTACTAAATATGGTTATCATATTTAAACTTAAAAGTACTTTTATCGCCTTTATTTTACAACAGCTAAGTAATTAAATTTGTGAGCTTAAGTTATAAATGTTCTAACATTTTTCTTGCAATTTCTGAGACTTCTAGAGTTAAATGCAGTTTTTCATTCAGAACGTGTTGTATATTTTTATAGCACTTTTGACAGAGCATCGCTTCACCACCAGTAGCTTGTGGAATTGGCGTATTTTGGTCTGTACAATGCCCCCTCTGTTCTCCAACCGAGAACGAAGCATTAATATTTAGAGCTGTTAACTGTAATGCATCAATCACCTTTGTCGCCGAGTAGGAACTTATTTTTAGCAAGAAGTTTAAACGCTTTGGGAGCATTTTCCCCAATAAAAACATCCTGGACATGTAATTCTCTTGTAAAATAAGTTCTTAGCACAGATAATGTATTATAGTATTTTCCATCAAACATAACCCGTGTGAGAGGATTTTCACACGTCAGGCGTCTTATATTTTTAAACTCTAAAATTGTTTATCAAGACATTTAAACATTTTAAGAGCATTATCGAGAAACATCCTGGTTTTGTAATTGATATCGTGAAATAAGTTTCCAGCGGAAAACAGTGTTATTTTGTTATGGTACACGGCACGCATTCAATGAGCAATCTAAAAACACATCAATTGTTGAATCGTGAGGATTTCGATAAGGTTTTGTTCTTTTGTTCATATGTATATTACCAGCAATGTATTAAAGCCAGCGTTCTAAAGAATACTTAGCCATGTTATATAATGCTAAAAACTGGTCTGTAAAACATGAAACGATTAAACAGTTCACTCATTGCTTAGACGTTCTATAAAATCCTAAAAGACAAATCCGTAACTATGAAATACACGTCATTTCATCCTGGCGTTTGTTTTGCCTAAAAAAAGTGGGCACTATATAAAATCTCTAAGCTATTCTATAGAGCGCGGCTTTTCAAACGTTCCCGGTAGCATATAGAATCTCTTTGAATCATCGATTTTATAAATTTGTTTGAAGTAGTTTTTCCTAAGATGCTCCTTCTGTCTGTCTTTCACATCAATAACTCCTTCTACGATGTCTAGCATTCCCATATCTTTGATATCTTGTTCAGTTTAATAACACGTAGTATACACAATTTTAGAGTACCGAAAATATGTACTCACTAATAACATTCTCTCGGAAGCGTGTAAATTAAAATGTTTAGTAAATTAGACAGCGGATGCTATAAATTGTGTTTTTAACAAAAACATATTTAGTTTTTCTTTTTTGATTCATACCTCTTATCAATTCCATTTGTATTGAAGTTTATAACATCAGTAATATCCCAACCGTAGTTTAAGCTTCAGGATATTAAGCCTTAGGATCTATATATACGAGAAATTTCTGTTATATGGCAAGATTACTTTTTTACTTTAATATCTGAGAGGTTTGATATTGATACTTCATATCCAACAAAGTTTCAAAGCCAATAATATTAGAATCCTTTCTTGTTTGTTGAAGAGAACTCCAATACAGCATTTATACATTAATCTGAAAAAAGTTTTTGGATCCACTCGAATTTCTGAACTAATTACAGAACGTAAATATAAGTCTGCTGTTTCAAAATATAGATAAAATCATGTTGAAATGACTTAAAGCGAGACATTTTGGTTTAGGCATCGGATTTTCGATGGAAAAGCTCCCATGTATTTGTTGTAGGATATCTATATACTAATCCTATACTAGAGGACAGGATGATGTGAGCTCACTGGTAGGAACCGGTTCCCATATGGATGTAAAGCATTGAGTGAGCTTAAATCGGGTTGTCTTCTAGTATAGAAGGATTTTAAGCTCAGCTGCTTTTCCAAGAGAATACGTGAACTTAAATTAAGGTTAAAGTACAAAAGAAGAACAAATGTAAAAGTGACTAATAATCAATAAATCTGACTTTAAGCATTTTACTTGTATAAACGAAGTATATATTACTTATTTACGAACTTAGTGGGGGGGGGGGGGAGTGCAAAACTCCTCTTATATTAGTTAATTGTATTATCAAATTAAATTGATGGGAAATCTATCGAAATGAATTCCTTCGCTCCATTATTTTTAGATTTCGTATTGTTCTTTTTAAGTGAAAGGAATTGAATAAACTTCCGAGTTTAGGAATTTTGTAATCATCCCAAACCTATTAATTTTTATCCCCATCTATTTATATTTATAGTTTTGAAACTTCTTAAGAATTTTATTCTTTATGGTTTTTCATTTGCTTAAATGCAACAGTTGGTAAAAGCATATTTTTAAAATGGGAAATATTACATGAATTTTCAAAATAGCGTTATTATTTTTTACTTATTCTTTTTTACCCGAATCGAAGAATCCCGAACTTGACCTAAAATTTTTACGTATTTAAAACCTAAAAATTATATGTTTCTTAGTATATGGTATTGTTCAAACCAATAGTTAATGGTTAACCACGAGATGCGTATTTTCACGTTTAACAACTTAGCTGCCAGTGTCTTGAACATGAGAGTCAGTCAGAAGCCAACTTTCTTTTTTGTTGTTTATTTGTTTAAAAAGGATTCAAATGTTATTAATTAAGTACCATTTGCATATATAAGGTAATTAAAATAAAAAAATAAGAAATTAAAAATATCACGCTCCGGCGCGAGACCGGCCCTGCGAAAGGAATTCTCTCTATCAGTGCCGAGTCTCGCGCCGGTACGAGATCATGATTTTACAGACTTTAATATAAATAAATAGTTTATTATTTATATTTTTGTAATCATTTTCAAAACAATAATTATTTATTAATCAACAATCTTCCAAAATCATTTTAAATTTAAATGACAGACACGTTAGCATGTTACTTCGCGCGATGCCGGCGCCGTACTGGCTCATAAAAGTTGGTCGGTAGGCATCTCTCGCCGACGCGAGATCGGCCCCTCACCTTACACCCCGTGTCTCGCGCCGGCGCGATACCGGCATCTAAGTTGTTAATAAAAATTGAATTACCGCATTTGGTGTTTACTTATAGGATGTTAGTTCTGCATGTCTTAGCGTAATTTATGCGTTTTTATAAGTTTGTGCTAAATACCATGTGTTAATTTATTGGTAATATTGATGCAGTTTCAGTAGAACTAATCACATATTGTCTTGAAGAATTACATTTATTTTAAACTAACAGCTATCAACTAAAAACAAAACAATCTAGAAATTCTTTCGTTAAAAAAAACGAAGAGACGTGTAAGGCCATACGTACCACAAATGTTAGTGTACTGTACACAAAAACAAGATCCGAACGCTGCTAGATCTTGTATTATAATGGTTACCGTTGTAGTTCATAGAAAGTTTTTAATAGTTATACATAGTTTTTTTTTATTTTGCTATTATTTTTATTATTATTATTATTATTATTATTATTATTATTATTATTATTATCATGAAGTGTCATCTACATGTTAAAACTAAAGCAAATTTCAAAAAATTCATTAACAACCCCGTAGTATTATGCCATATTTAGATTCATCATCCTGAAAAAAGTCAAAATGCTAAATTGTATAATTTTCCAAGGAGTAGTTATTAATTTAAATGATGACAAGGTAATGACATATGTATGTTAAGAAGAAAAATGATTTCTTTAGCCATAAATTGGTAAATTATTAATTTATTTTGGTAGTTTTTATTTAAAACTTTCGTATGTGAAAGACTAAACATAAATAGCACTCTCATTTTGAATTAAATAATTTTATAATAATTAATAATAAAATAATTTTTATATTATTTTAACTTTCATTGCGCCAATCATGGTCAAACACTCTCCAGAGATAATTTTTTTTTCTTCCTATTTTAACGTTTGTTTTTCAATATTCTAACAAAAATGTAAAATATTCTGCTTTTAGTGACCGTTTACTATATTAAATTTGAAATTAAAGTTTAATTGAACTAAAAATAGTAACTGTTTATTTTATCTTTTCAAACTGTTTAAACATAGATGACAAACTTTTTTCTTCCCTAGTAGCTTCAGATGGTCACAAATGAATACTAATATTCGCTATGCATTTTGAAAATCAGAAGTTTTCAGAAGTACAAAAATTCTTCTTTCAAAAATAAGTAGACACAACTGAAATTGTGTTTTCTAAGTAGATGTTTTTAAAATTTGAGGCTCCTCCCATTCAATTCTTGAAATACAAAGAAGTTTCCTTTAAAACATTTTGTAAGGTATTCTTTTGTACGATGAAAAAAAAAAAATTATGCCATCAAATTGAGTTCAAAATCATAATATTATTATAAAAAATTTGGCTTCATAGATCACCGAGAAATTTATGGATATTTAGAGCATATTAAACAATTATTTAATAAATTGCAACTTTCAGTGAAAAATATAGCGAATGCCCATTACGATGAGCTTAAATAGTTTCATCATTTTCAAATAATACAATGACTTAACAAGCTTGTATTAGGATACAAGTTCCATTACGTTGAAAAATATACACAAATTTTCAAAAAGGAATCTTTATTACTTGTAAATGCAATATTTTAATTCTTTTTCTTTTGGTTAATGAAATGCATAAGAAATAAGCATGGACTAATTAGCATCAAGTATTTTATTAGTGTCGTATATAAAACCAATTGTAGCAATTATATATTTGTCAATTTATTAACAAAACTAATTTTTGCAAATTTTTGTTTCCGATCTTAACTGGACTGCGAAAAAATTGGAAAATTGGACTGAAATTGGAAAGCTGCTTAATTGAAGTGGCATGTATGAAGTTGACTCATCTTCAACTGTGGTATCAAATTCATTTCTAATTGTGTTATTTTACTAATTTTCTATTAGCCTCTTGTACAACATAACACAATAAATCTAAGTAATTCCCGCTTAATTTTAGACAAATACCTGTTACGTCCTGAAACACTTGTCCTTTCGATTGTCTTCATGCGGAGGATCTTAAAATTACGCTTCTCAATATTGAGATGTGCCCTTAGTTCATAAGTGGCGTGTTTTTTAGCGTAATGAACTGATATTTTATACTTAGAGAAAATGAAGTATTCTAGATCGAATAAAAAAGCAAAAAGTAGGGGTTCATATTAAAAAATTTCAAATTTAAATTCAATTTACTTAGTAGACAGCCTCCGAAGGGAAGAAATTGCACCAGGCATATAAGGAATCATAAATAACTTTGGTGCAAGCCGTAATATTCTATAACTTTTAGAACCGCAGATATTTTTTTTTTCCTTCGTACTATGCCATATAAAAGCTTATCTGAATGCTGCCTTTTTTATGCAATGGATTCATACTTCGTATTAATTTTTTATTATATTTAGAACATACATATTTCTATAAAAGCTAGTTTGGAAAACAAAATTTAAAGGCATATGAAGTCAATATGGTGAACTTCAATTGAAAACTTGCCACGTATAGCTCAACTTACTTTTCCATTGTTGGATACACGATTCCACATTTCAAATTAACTTTTTATTATTGTTCCCTCTGAATTAATGTCTAGAACTAATTCAGAAATAGTACCTATTTAAATGCATTAAATGGACACTAATCAATAAGGTATGTTTAAGTTTTAATTAAAATGGGAGTATTTTATTTCACTAGTTCCTTTAAATTAAAAATATTCGAGCTTTTACGATGCAATGCATAAAAAGTTTATAGAACAAAGGATTCTTTTAAATTTTCTTCTAACTACTTTATTAAATCTATAGAAAAAACTAGGATTTTTAAGGATTAATTATAGAATTTTTTTTTCTATAATTTATGATAAGAAATAAAAGTATGAATTATTAATTAACTGGAAGATTAATTCTAGGTAAATAGGTTAAGTTAACTTATTGAATGTACATTTTTTAATTATCTTTATGTGAAACATGCCAACGCAAGGAAAATAGTTAGCCACTTCAATGAGTTAGTGGTATTTCAAGCCGAACATCATAGGATTTTATTTTTGATTGAAGCTTAACTATTTCTATGCTCTTTCATTTATCTTAAAAAGGACAAAAATTGGATAGTGGTTTTTGAATCTGTTCTGGTGCAAAATTGTTTTTAATCTGTTGTGGTCCAAAAGCTGGAAAATCGTTATAATCAAATTTAGACTACTAGGGTAGTACAAAGAACGTCTCACTGGATGCTTTTCTATGAATAACTATATATTTGTATTTACACTAAGAATGGGTGAAAATCCGGTAAACATTTTTTAGACAGTTTGACGTATGACTATTTGTCATAAATACGACTGTGTCTACTCACTTTCAAAACAGAAATTATATAAAGATCTAATATGGGCTTTATCCCGACTTATCCATCAATCGGTGATGGGGAGGTAAAAGTAATGAAATTTGAAAAGAAAAAGAATGATTAACTTTTTTTATATAATTTAGACACTAAGCCTGACAAAATTTAGGTTAATTTTAATAAAGGGCAGTATTCAAAATATATATGTATTCAAATGTATTTCAAAATGCGGTATCTATTCTCTTCTGTCCCTGTCTTTCATTTAAATATAGAATACATTTCCTATCTCTCTCTAATATTGAACTTTTCAATTAAAAGACCAGTGAATTTGTTTTGTTTTTTCACAAACAAGGGAATAACTTTTCGAAATGGAGAGAGTAGGAAAATAATAAAACGCGATGTAAGAAGGACTTTTAGTTACTTAATAATTAGTTTCGTCTTCCGTTTCTTTATTATGCGGTAAAAATGGGAAATGGTAAAGAGCCCTCTTTTGTAAAAGTGGGGATTTTTAAAAGAAAGTCGTCTTTTCCTGTTCAGGGACTTTCATTTTCAGGTGCACAAAGAGGCTTTTTCTAAACTAAGTTCATTGTCTGCGATCTGGGAATTCATAATTAAATCAAACACTTTTTTTTTTAGGGAAAGAGGAGGTTTTTGTGCCTATTATTACAGAAAATTTTCTTTCTTTTAAAGGTTACTTTGCTTTGATATGCATTTTGTACAAAATAAGAAATAAGAACCATGTAAAGTAGTTTTGAAAAGAATTTTATATTCGTGTATATATTAATTACTAGCTGCTTTATTGTATATACGGTTGATAATAAATATGATATGGAAACATTTTTAGAGCTAAACTTTAAAATGAAGTGTCTGTGTCTGTCTCAATTTCCCTTTTCAGGGCACTGGATCTGTTTCCGAGGTCTCTTCCGTTCCATGAACATTACTTTATTATTTTATCGAATTAATTCCATGAATGAAATTGTTATAATATTAACAACAGTCTTACATAGTAAATTCAACTAAAGTTCACTTAGCTACAAAATAATGTGCCAGTTTTCGCATGTACTATACTAAAATCATTATAAAATGTTTCATGTTTCTATATTAAACTTTTAAAATTTTGAAAAGAATATTTATTAGGATTAAAGGAATATTTTCAAAGTATTAACTCAGCACTTTTTCAAATTTTTGCTTTTTAGTGAAAATTAATATGTTGTTACTAAATTGATTTGAATTACTTTTACTGAAATCAATATATGCCATTTGAAGCCTAATATATAAACTGATTTAATAATTACTGGCTAAATAATGAAATATTCTAGTAAATACACGAAAGACATATATTGCAATGCATGTGTAATGCTAAATTTGTCAGATTTTACAAAACTGGTAGCAATCTCTAAATATCATTTGATTTTAATAAAAAAAAATGTGATTTTTTTCCCTCGGATCTCATCATATCAGCGGGTTATTGGTGACCATGAGACCTACCATTAAGGTTTTCGTCAAAATTGCACATGCTCATAAGAGGTAGTTGCCATTGAAAAAATAATATTTTTCAATGATTGCTAAAAAACGACTCTAACGATTTAGATTAAAATCGCTCTGGTAATGCCTCTTAATGTGTTCTAAACATCCCCCCTCCGACATTCCCACAAAAATGCTATAAAAGGGTAAAAAGTTGAAAAATGGGTGTCTTAACGCAGAGTTCTCTGCCCTTGAGCACCGCCCATCAACGATTGATTTTTTTCTGCTACAAGCACAAGAATGGACAATGTGATGTCTATCGAATAATATAGCCCATTTCTCCATTTTTACGGGTTTTTTTTAAGCCCATATAAAAATTATTGCCGAAAATATCGACAAACTGGCCATTTTTGTGTATATGAGTGAAAATATGAAAACTGTAAATAATGCCATAAATTTTATGTGATAGTGTAATTAAAAGTTGTGCGATGTTCCATACCCTTAGTTATTATTTTAACATATTCACGCCGGCGCGCACCACCGGTGGCCCGAACTAGAATGTCTCATTGGGCGGCGCGTACCACCGGTGGTACGATGATACATTCTAGTGCATGCCACCGGTGGTACGCGCCGCCCGATGAGACAGTCTAGTGTGGGCCACCGGTGGTACGCGCCGGCGTGAACGTGTTAAAGGTAATGTTTGCCGAATTTCATTTCGGAATAAAACTGTATATTAGTTTTAAATACAAACAAACATTCAAACACCCGTATTTATATTCCTTATATATGTACATAGAAATTTAATTAATGATTTCTCCTCTTCAATCACAAATTATAATTATTTGCCAGTTTGTTACTGAAGTATATTTATAGGTAACTAGTTTTACCTACCAACATGAGCTTAACATATTATTACAATACTTCATAGAAATTACCTACCCTGTATCTCCCCATAGACATATTACTTCATATTTTGGGCTTAAATATCTGTTAATTTATTGCTTTAAAAGCAAAACATGTGAAATGTTTTGCCAGGTCTTTAAAGGTTAAGTTTTAATTTATACAGCGAGTCATGTTAACCATAGAGAAGAGTCACAGAACGAAGTCATAGTGAAGAATAATGTTAAAATTGTCATTTTTGGAGGGTCATAACAAAATAGTCATTTTTTTAATCATAACAAAGTTTTCATACTTTGGAGTCAGAATAAAGTTTTCATACTTTTGAATCATTAAAAATTGCCATATTTTCTAATCATTAAAAATTGTCATAATTTTGAATCATTAAAAGTTGTTATAATTTTGAATCATTAAAAGCTGTCATAATTTTAAATCACTAAAAGATGTCATACTTTTGAATCACTAAAAGTTGTCATACTTGTGAATCATTAAAAGTTGTCATACCTATGAATCATTAAAAGTTGTCATCCTTTTGGGAGTCATTCAAGTATGGCAACTTTATTATTATTTCTAAGTATGACAATTTTTTGTGACTAGAACAACTTATTAAAAATTATGATTGTTGGAAGTCATTAAAAGTTATCATTGTCGTGGTTTATCTTAGCAGATTGGTCACTGATACGTTGGCGGATCCAGCGAGAGGGGGGGGGGGGTCACCCTTTCCGTTATTCATTGACCGCTCACGTTTCAACATGTTCTGCTCTCAGGCTTTAGATAAAATCAATCAAGATTTGACGAATCCGCACTGAACATTTTTAATACAAATGTTCTCATCTAAAAAAATGGAGGTGATAAAGCCGAGGACGAAGCAAGATAACAAAGCAAATTATAGTTTGAAAATGTTCAACGTGTACATATATATATATGAATTCGTTGCTAGATTGTTCTGTCTATTATATTAAACAATATTCTATCCTGAATCAAATAGTTGGAGACAACTTTAATTTATTGTCGTAAATTCACACGTAGCCAAATTGCATCGCCTTTATGTTATTGAGACTTTTTACCTCTTTGTAACATATTCTGTATGATCAAAGTTAAGTTATCCCATGGGCAGTAGCGGCTCGTGAGTAGTAAAAGTGAGGGGGCCCAAATTAACAATGGTATGGGGTTTTTTTTTTTTTGGGGGGGGGGGTTGGGGGGAGGAGTTAGTGCAAATTTCAAAATATATGAGCTTCATGCAATTAAATTCTATTCAAATGCATATAAAACAAAGCTATAGGAGCAGTTAAACAAATTATCCAAATAAATTTTAATAAAATGTATGTTTTAATAAAATGAATGATTATAACAAATTCAACTCTGCAGCATTTCGTTTAAGAAAATGGCTTATGAAAATTAATCCCATGTCCTATGGCTTTTGAACTTTATGGCTCATGGATTTCGAAAATTTAAAAATGAAGAGAAGAAAAGTAGTGAGATTTTCAAAAAAAGTGTGGATTTTAAATTATTAATTTAAAGATAAAATTAATGCATATTTATTCATTAATATTTCAGTTCAACAGAAAAATATATTCAATCTTATATATTTTTTTTTAAATTTTGGTTGTTTACTGTTCAGTCAGAGCCATTTTGTCACTTGTGGAATGTACCAGAAAGTATCATTTACTGTTGTTATTATAAATGGATATTTCAGACAGCTGAATAAGTTAAAGACAGCTAATATTCTGTGTTGTGTGAGAATGTCAAACACATTTATATAGATTAAAATAATGTTTCAATTGCAAAAAAAAAAAAAAAAATCTTGGTTTTTGTTGAGCCATAAAATGAAATTTCATTGATATACCAAAGTAAAAGGATGCTGGCTGAAGGTATAGTGGGTCCTATGTCTGCATACTCAGAAGCGGATTTAGACGTCAGTCAAGTCAGTGAGGTTGCTACAATGACCATTGTTGTCTATTATAGCAGCAATTAGGTGGTAAAATAGGATGGGAAGAGGGAGATTAGGACAGTCTAATTTTACTTGCTCTATAATTCATTTACCTAATCACCTCTAAAATCGAATGAATTAAAAAGAAAAATTATATTTTTATGATAATTGAGATAATGAAATTCATAACCAATTGGGCTTATCCATTTGAAGGGACCTGGGATTAACCGGACAAAATACGTCTCTAAATATTTTTTGAAAACTCACGATTCTGTTTAAAAATGTATTTATTAAGAAAAGATAACACTTATATTTGAAATATAAAGCGTAAAATTAAATGATCTTACCGAGATTTTTGTTGGAAAATTAATTCCCTTTTCACCACCTATAATTGGTAGTTTTCTGTCTATTTTCTCTGGCTCTCCCATTTTATTTCACCGCCATTTCCTTGTACGCTTGCGCTACAGAAATCCCAACACTCGACTACAGAAATCCCAAGCTCGACTACTTTTGCCCAACACACAAAGTGGACAATTCCTTATAGAATTTCAGTAAATTGATATCATGTAAGAGAAAGAGACCCCCTCCCTTCCCCTTAAAAAAAACAGGAAGTGAAGGACCTGGCTACAAGCTTTAATCTACGTTCTTTGCAAGGTCTTCGAGAAAAGGGTCGTTTATCCCTCAAGAATTTCGTACCCACGGATAGACTTCAAGGTCATTATGATGGAGTATTTAAGAGAAGAGATGGAAAGAGTGTATTTCTTATTAAAATGGTTGCGGTTGATTGACATTTTCACGAGTTTGTGGCCAGAGAGTTAATGCTCCAAGCACAATAGTTAATATCGTGAGGTTAATAACTGCTTTCATTTGTCATGCATTTTAAAAATGTTTTACAGAAATTCCAAAACAACGTTATCAAGTATATATAAGTGGGACCAAGGTCCCAAAAAGTGAGGGGGCCCGGGCCCCCCTTGGCCCCCTGCACCAGCCGCCACTGCCCATGGGGCATAGTAATATAACTTAAGAGCAACAAAATTTATCCAAGCTATTCAACAGCCACCGCCCCCTCCGTAATAAAACTCTGGATCCGCCTTTTCACTGGTATCAACTGTCATGGTTTGATTTGTGCTCGCAATAAAACATTTAATTTTACAAGGTCGAAGAAGTTTAGTTTAGATTCGGTAATGGGAATATCATTAAAAAAAAGGTTATATAGTTAATATGAAAAATGCAAAGAGAAGAAAGAGGTATGCAAAATTTAAAGTTCCTATGTAAACACCTAGTGGCAATAGGTGTGTCTTTGTGAGTAAATGATGAAGTATGAATTAGTAAATTTAATATGAGACTTTTCATCCGTTTTCTGGAAAACACATTGGGATGTTTGTGACGATTATCCATGTCTCTATATTCAACAACAGATGTAAATACTATCCACGATTTGAAAAGATGGCCAGAAAATTCTTATGTAGGAAACTGAATATAATAGTCTGTGGCTCCATCTACCATGTTCATCGTATACTAATGGTAAGATTAAGATTGCTCTGGAGATACCAAAATTAATTACTGAAATTGTTGAAAAAAATTAAACATGCATATATTGAAAGTAACAAACATTCAATAACATATGTTTTATGTTCTTAACATTTTTAATAAAACTTTTAGAAATTTCAATGACATATTTCTAAATGTATATAATATTTTCTGTCAACTATATTATAACAACCTATTTTAAAACCAACTTGCCTTATGATTTTGTGCAAATGTCAAAATGTTGGAAGGAATTGATTTTTCATCCTTTTTAATTCTTCTTTTGGTATTGTTGCAAGTACTGGAACAAAATATTTAGAAAAAAAATTGATAATGATTTCTAATAATTTATTTCTATCAGTCTACTACGTTAACATCAATTGGAGAATTCTGGTTCTTTACAATCCATTCTATTCTTAAATACTTATTGCTCATGTTCGATTTATTAATGATAATATAAAGT
Organism: Linyphia triangularis; assembly: GCA_963978545.1. Taxonomy (NCBI): domain Eukaryota; kingdom Metazoa; phylum Arthropoda; class Arachnida; order Araneae; family Linyphiidae; genus Linyphia; species Linyphia triangularis. The sequence goes on along the minus strand of OZ021728.1, from coordinate 63,302,405 downwards.
AAATTCCAATTTTTAAATAGAGCTAGTTTTTTTTTTATGTGGAATATTTTTTAGGCTTATTATTAGTAATTAATAACTTTTCTTCAGAATGCATCAAAAAGAGACACAATAGCTTCACTATTTAAAGAATAGATGTCGCCACTAACTTTTTGAAAATATTTTCTCAATGAAAGAATGGAGGACAATCAATATGAATTTGAAGTATGAAAAGGGACAAGAACACATCCAAAAAATTACACCAACGTTCTCTAAAGTTTCCAAAGTTAAATTTTATAAATTTTGGGACGAAAACGAAATAATTTTTTGAACCTTGTTTGACCGAAGTATATATACATAGGACGTTTGTAAATAACATTTTCTTGTTCAGAACCACTCGATTACAAAATGCATTTAAATTTGACATGGATTGGAGTAATTTAAAATTTCCATTGCTATGTTTTCCATATCGGTAAATTGCAAATTTTGGCTAATTCGAAATTGTGATTATTTCATTATATTTACTTTACGATAGTTTTTCGTTATTCTTTCGTGTACGTGAAACAAGGGGAGGAACAGTCGTTGTCAGGTGTCAAGCAATTGGTATTGGTGTTTTCATTAAAGAGTCCCTTCACCTGTGAATCCCATGAACCAGTAAAGACTTCTTGTAGTAAAGTATATATCATTGCATTTCTGGTTCAGCTTTTTATGTTTTTGTTTTGCGAGAACTTTATTACAACTGCCTTGTTTTTTTTTTTTTTTTTTTTTTTTTTAGTTGAACTGAGCGAAAGTTGTAAATGCAGTTCTTGGCCAAAAGAAAATTTAATTAAGTTTTGAATATTTGTTCTTTCGAAGATTCTTCATTTGCTAGAATAAAAATATTTTATTAAAATTGTATTATGTTTCCCCTCTAATTTTCAAAATAATTTTGCCATTAATTGAAACTTATTATTATTTTTTTTTTTTTTGAAGACCTTTTGATAAGTAGAAGTTCAATACAGTCTTAAACAGGAAAATTTTTTATTCGATCATCACGATCATCCTGGACATGAAAATTAGTAAATACTTTTGCTTGTAAATTATTGGGCAGTGTTGTATCCGGATAAAGATTTTGATAGCAGGGTTCCCACGGTCATTGAAAGTCAATAAAAGTGCTTAATATTTTTGAACTTATTTTCAAGGCCTTGAAAGTGCTTGAAAATGCTTAGAGATCCTTAAAAGTCCTTAATTTTTGCGGATATTGTGTGCCCAACTGCAAAATTTATGAAAATACAACTCGGACTTGCTATTCCCGGGTGACCGCCACTAATCTGCACCGTATCGGAATTCTCCGACGTATTTGTATTACGCATCCACCAGCTTGTAACTTTTTTGGTAGAATATACTTTATTAAAAATTTATTTATTGACATGATGCCTGAAAACAAATTTTCAACTGTCTTTAAAAACATTATTTAGTTGCTTAAAAGTCATTGATTTTCTTCCCGTGATTTGAGTGAGAACCCTGGATAGGCTCATGATATGGGCTGCCGATTTTTTTAAATGACTAAACTACATCATTAGACATACAAATATACGCTTTTTTTGCAGTTCAAAACAAATAAATATGCATGCTTTATTTCAATGTTTAGTTAATTTATTTTAAATAAGAAAAATTCCTTTAAACACACACACACACTCTGAATGGCAAATGTTCCGCATCTGCGTCCGGAAAGTTAAGTATACGAAAGCCTCATTAAACATTAGGGACACCAGGCAACGTTTTCAATATCCATAGCCTTTAATAAAAGCAATTATAACTGACAATAGAAACATACTCATGGAGGAAGTGTAATCAGTGCAGGAAAGGTGTAAAACTTTTATAGTAGGTTAAATATTTAGTAAGTTCCAAAATGTATTCACAATAAATCCACATGAGCACAAAACTTGTTTCTAACGTATGTTGAAACGACCCGAATGTAGTCTACGGGACCTAGGGATAGGACGTTGTGGACTAATATCCTGACCATCCTATTCACCCAATATTCCTCCTCTAGATTTCTACTTCTGGAGATACGGTAAAGACAGCACTTACTGAAGGAATATACATAATGTGAGTGTGACATTCATGTTAGAATAACAAATGAAACACATAATGTTGCAGAGGACCTGTCCGGAGCTCGACTTCTGATTAGATTTTATCCGTGACACACAAAAAAGTGCGTACGTTTACATATTTTTAACACATAGTTTATGATTACAAATTCACATACTTTTCATCTTCACGTGAACTGTAGAAACTGTTCAAAAATGGTACAATTTGAACCAGACACCCTGTATTGTTAAGCTTGCCAGATTTCTGAAATTTTCAACCGGGACACCAGAATGCCCCCAACGTCGCGGGTATTCAAGGGTACACACCCTAGGCGGGTTTTTAGTGTTTTAGAGGGTAATTTATTATTAATGCTATAAATAAATAATTGCTGATTAGAAACCTAAATAAGGGATAATAATAAATGACACAAGCATATAAATGTAAACATTTTATTTCTACGTGTTAATATTTATAAATTACTTAAGTAAGAAGAAGCACTTTGAATGAGGAATAAAAATTTGAACAATATTTACATGTACTTTTCATTCGCTAGGACTCTTTTTAGAAAATATTTTTTGGTTTTAATCTTGTTATAATAATCTTCTCAAGCTAATCCGATATTAATTTTACATGTCATCAAGCCTTTAACCGTAGATTCCTTCACCAAACCCATGCGTTGTTCACCAAAGAAAATACTCTCTCAACTGGTCGCCGATTGGCGAGACATGACGATACGATGACAATATTATTTATTAATAGAACATCACTCTTATATAATTTTCACTTTTCATACAGTACAGAAATAAATGACAAAGTAATTATCCTAAATAATCCTCCACAGTTAATTATTTTTAGACTTTTTTTATCATCTATAAAATCAAATTAAATTTTTACCAGGAAGTGAAGTAAATCGGCCGGGGCACCTGGATTTTGTCTGAAAATCGGGACTGTCCCTGTCAAACCGGGACGTCTAGCATGCGTATGTATTGTGCATGTCGAGATCTTTTTCTTTCGGCCTAGAAATCAATGATCTTTGTTCAGACTATTTAAAGCATCTCTATCTTTTAACAGTTGCAAGAGGGTTTTCCCTAGGGTCTGATACCATCTCTAAAATTCTATAAAAATAACGCCACTCTTCATCTTTAAACGTAACGGACTATAAGCTTTTATGACTCGAAGATGCAATCGTATGTATTAGTTGTTTATAGAAGTTTAGCTCTCGATGACCGACCGGATGTTTATGGTTAGACATGTATATTTTAAAAAATTCCTATCCCGCTTTTATTCCCATAACATTATTTAAAAAAAGTAAACAGATTATAAAAAGGAGCTGACAGGTTCCATTTTAATTTTATTTTATTTATTCCTTTATGGACAGGTTTTCAAAGAGTTTTGAGATGTTAGAATTTTTTTGATTGGCAAGTTATTAATCAAATTAATATAAGAGAGATAAATAAAGGACTTTTCTGTCATGTGTTTCTTAATATGCTTTATATTATCAAAAGAAAAAATGGCTAGATATGTGTTTATATTTCCACTTCTTACTAGTTTTGATTTTTAGAAGCATGTATTTTACATTTATCATAAGATGAAAGATAACTAATAAAAATTAATGGAAATAAAAGAAGAAAAAATATCATGATTATTCTAATCATTTCGTACAATCAAGGGGTGTGGGATAAAAATTACAGGCCTAACATATTTTCAAAAAAATAAATTTCGATTAATAGTACTTTAAAAAAAAAAATAGTTTTTAGTGAAAAAATAAAACAAATTAATTAAATTTAAAATACTTCTCTCTAATTACATACCTGTAAAGTACTAAATAATTTTACTCTCAGTGATCGGCAAACTCCGGCTCGTAAGCAATTCTCTCAGCCATTGAGGTGATCACTTAAGCAATTAATATGATATCTAGTTTTATCTAGTGGTAGTAGATATTTTAACACTTTTAGTGGCGAACGACGATATATCGTTGTTCGATACATTTGCGAAAAGTGCCAACGGCGATTTGTCGTTGTGCAAGCGTTGGTGCCTATTTCGCATCACAAGAGTTCTGTATTTAAAAATAACTTTATAAAACGTTATAAATGGTTCAAATTCTTTGCATTGCAATTAATAAAAATTATTTATTATAACTTTTTGTTATATTTTCTTCTGGATGGTGCTGAAGCACTGTATACGCTAGAGCGATGAGGTAGAATCTCGACTTGGGATAGTTTCTTTTAACCATCCTCCCACAATACACTTCATTTTGAATTTCTTAAATATCATTTTAGTTTGGCTTTTATGAGCATTTTTCCAACCCTTAGTAAATTAATCAAATTCCTCCGGTTATCTTCGCACAAGCATCCGTTTTCGTGCGGCACTAAAAAGGTTAAAACGATTCATAAGAACATGGTACTCTTGAAATTTTTAAAAAAATAGGGAAAAGATGTAAATTCCAAGATAAAAAAAACCGCATTTGCCGTTTATACTTTTATGTTACAATGAGCATTTTTTTCTTCCATTAATTTAGTCTCTTGTTTCTTTCCTAAGTCGTTTTTTATAGCTGCTTGCGTGAAGATTTTGTGGCGCTTGTTCTCTATAATTATTAGAGGCTGATGAGTAGAAGTATTTATTCCTTTTATTGTGCCATCATTTCCTGTGTAGTTCTCAAAATTCCAGGAAAATGTTTTGTTTTTTAAGTCATCAGATCTTGAAATCCTTTTTAGAATTCAATTGAACATATTCCAATACTGCCTTTGTGTTTCATTTTGATTTTTTTTTTTTTTTTTTTTTTTGTTATATCCGAAACTTGAAAGAAATTAAAAAAAAATTTTACTCTTTGCATCTTTGAGTTCCTCTTTTCTAAACATTGTCTCTTGAATGCTGTGAGATCTAGTTGGATGATAAAAAAAATAATTAAAAATATGTATTTCAATATTTTTACTATTTTGTATTTTTTTTTCTCTTTATCAGGTTTGCGCATTCAAAAATATATACCAGAATTTTAAGTATTCTCAAGGAGTATAATTTATAATGTATAATTATTAATTAACATTTCTAAAAAAAATGGATGATTTTGATAAAAATCTAGTCTTGTACCCCCTTGCAAATATTCCTGGGGGCGCCCATGATGGTAACTGGTACTTGAAATTGAATTGAACTCTCAAAATATATGACTCTGCCGACCACTGCCCTATCTTTTAATGTTATTAAAATGATTTATATCCTACTTCATAAAAATCATACAAACGGTAAATCTTTGCGATCAAAAACACCTCTTTGAAGATATCTAAATTCTTAAATATATACGCCTCAATACACTGAAGTGTTCGTTTCCATCGTAGTACCAAACGAAAACCCATCAACATATTAACATTTTATTAGCTCTTAATACGTTGACTGGCACGAAATTTTTCACCATCCCGCGGTACGACGATACAGTACGAAACACGTTACTTCTGTCCAATCTGCCAAGAGAAACCAGAATTTTGCGTGGAAGATTGTTTTAAAAATTATCACACTACATAATAATTTATTTCGTTATATAAACTTTTTTTCTTAATAAACCTTTGTATAATTGTATGTTCTGTACATTTAAGCCGAATCTGATATTTTATTATTTTTCCTGAGGCCATCTATCCATATTTACATTGTTATGCCACGAGTTACCTCGTAGCTGTACAAATATGGCAAGTAATGAAGGGACGAGATAACTCGTAGTAAGCGTCCTGGGCAAATAAACAACCTACGAGATATCTCGTAGTCTTGTATCTCGTATCTACGAGATATCTTGTAGTTGGCCGTAAACGTATTAAATATTATCGACCATCATATATTTCTTGTTATTGGTAACGAAAGGGGCATTGATGAATAAAATTATCAATAACACCTCACAGCACTCTGGAATTGCACTTTCGTTCCCAGTACTACACTGATTTCCCCTCCATTTTTAAATCCTTTGTATTAACATCGATTTTGTAAGTGGCGGAAAAATCTGCGAAGATCTAATTTAATTAGCCCACTTGTAGCCATCCAATCGATCTGAAACTTTCCAGATAAACTCGTTGTGGATGACAGTGTAATTAATCAAGTTTTGGGGACAAAACACGTTACTAAGTATTTTGAAACGGATGTTTTCTTCATAGAGTCGAACACTATGGAAACTCGATACTGAACTCAATAAGTTACAATTACAATTATAAATTGGCGATGTTTATAAAGGATTTATATTAAAACTTTGTTTTTATGGTTATATTATTCTTGATTTAATTGCTCTGTACCCAAAATAAAGTTACACGCTAATTGTTTCCCTTGGATACTACTAATTGGTTCGGCATGAAAACCTTTCCTCGGCCTTTGAACAAAAATTTGACAATGTTCTTCTGTCCCCTTTTCACTTCAAGTAAATAACAACAAATAAAACTCATGAGCTACATTAAAAAAAAGCATTTTTTTTGTAGTTCATAAGATACATAAAATAAATTGTACCTGGCAGTTGTGAAATGACGATTAACATAACATCTACTCTAAAAGGTTTAGTTATACTGTTAAATAGTTAATCAGCTTGCCAACACCACTCCATGATTTAACGCTTTAAAAGAAAATCTATTGAGATAAATAGTAATTCAGACACAGCTTCACGCCTTAACGTAACACTCTTTTTTAAATACATACTAAAAGAAACGATAAAATATCGCATTAAAACAACTTAACCAAACACAAACTATCTAACCAGGCTTCTCATTTCAAACATAATTATTTACCGTTCTATCCATTTCATCGACGCTTATCCCGAGTATGTACTGGAATTTAGCATGTTTTTCTACTTGGGCTATTACGCGAAAACAGGTAATGGAGTACAGTTCATCAAATGCTTGCTTGTTCAAACAATCCATGTTCCAATTGCACACCTGTCTCTCCAGGCATTTCTATGCCTTTGATGATATGGACTATGACTAACCTAGATTTCAGAAGGTGGCTCTCTTCGATTGGTATTACGTGTCTTTGACCTTAATGTCGTTCCTTCACCTTGACTTCCCAATAATAACTAGGGATCTATTTCCCACTTGTAACTAAAACATATATATATATATATATATATATATATATATATATATATATATATATATATATATATATATATATATATATATATATATATATATATATATATATATATATATATATATATATATATATATATATATTTTTTTTTTTTTTTTTTTTCTTTAATAGAATCCTCTGCTGCGAATTTGACACACTTTTTTTTATCTCAGTTCAACGAGGAACAAAGTCTTTTTCTCATTGAAGATGGTTGCAATTTTGAAACAATACTTTTGAGCTCTAATTAAATACAACTGTATGTGAATCGAAAATCTAAGTTGTTTTCTATGAACTGAAAATATATGAAAGTAAGTAACAAATCAGAAACAAAATATTTACAGAATATATATATATATATATATATATATATTACAAAAAAAAATTTAATAAAGAAATTATTTATTAAAAAAAAAAAAAAATTCTATGTTTTTGTATAATTAATCTCTACTGTTTCGGTATTGATAGGAACAATAGTCAAAGATTTTGTTTTTTTATTTTGTTGCAATAAAGTTGAAAAGCCGACAGAATTAGCAACTCGATTCCTTACTCCTTACATACAAACCCATGTGACATCCGCGAGGCAGAATACTCGTCTATTGCCTGTCAATCCCAAGAATAGCTCCCGCCAAGTTGGCTAGCTTTGTCTGTTGTCGTGGAAACGAAATCTGCATGCATCCCTCTAGAACTAAATCGACGAGCCTTGTTTCTATAGCTCGCCATCATCGATCAGACTACTATTTCAAAAGAAAGATACGGTGGTGATTGTGACAGATATTACGACGTTTGTTGTTAGACTCTCTATCGAGAGTTAGTCCGGTCTATCATTCGAGAGACACACTAAGATCAAATTTCCCTTGAAAGACCTATCGGAAGGCATTCTCCCTCTCACAAATGCCTTTTATTACACATCTCTCATTTAAGGGCTCTGTTTACTTGGATGCATGTAAAAAAAAAAAAAAAAAAAAATTATTTTTATAAGAATACTGTTATGTTTATTGATATAAAACTTATTAGGCTTAACAAAAACATTCGTTAATTACAAAAAAAAAGTTTATTGATTTAAACCACTTTTTTAGTGTGAAAATGCCATGTAAACAGGAGTCCTCAAAAGATTGCGCTGTTGAAAAAATCTCAGAAACTACTGAACTGATCCTTATGAAATTTTAACCCACATATTCTGTACACTTATCGCTATATCCCGTACCAGAAATATTGCAAAATTTTAATTTTTACTATTTATTTAATTTTTTTTTTGGCAAAAAACATGCACAAAAAAACCCACGTTTTTAATTTTTTTTGGTCCGCCATTTTGTTATTTTTGCATGTAAATTAATATTAGAGGTACGGGATATAGCCACTGTCACGCTGAACCTAAAACCATTAAATTTTTTTGCTTCAGATGTGCCGGTGTTCAGATTTTTTCTACACCGCACACCTACCTATTTTTTGAGGACTCCTGTTTACCTGGCATTTTCACACTAAAAAAGTGGTTGAAATCAATATTTTTTTTTTTTTAGTAATTTACGAATGTTTTTGTGCCTAACAAGTTTTATATCAATAAACATAACAGTATTTTTTTAAAAAAATTAATAAAAATATCGTTTTTTTTCTTCATGCATCCAAAGTAGAGAGAGCCCTTAATTAATGCTTAATAAAATCTGTAACGCAACCAACCAAACATCCATCATTTAACGCACATTTAATCATTGTTCTTTTTCATGGGGAATGACGAATGAATCTTTGACCCTACGCCCGTTCGTTCACCTTGGACATTGAGTAACATTTAATAATATCGTTTGTAGCAGGTTACCTAACAAACTGATCCTCTTGTTAACCTCATTATACAACCTGGAAAGGTTAGCTGCGGTGTGAATAGTTTAAAGCAAATTGCACAAGGGCAACTTGGCAGTAATTATTCGTTGATGTTAGAAGCAAAATATTTAAGCTAGGCGGAAGAAGACGAAGGAACCTCATCGGATTTCAAGCCAGATTTTATGCACAAATTGATTGACATCCATGCATAACAATTACTTGTTAAATATAGAGCTTAAATTTAAATTGGAGAGCCGGGAAACGCAGCTAGTAAAATTATGTGTTAAGGGATATATGTGTTTTAAAGAAAAATAATCTTCCAAGAAAAGTGTTGAAGTTTGAAAAAATAACTATTAGTTAAGTATTAATAGCAAAAAAATAATAATTCATTAGAATATTATATAGTGGCTAAGATGCAGAATGTTTGCCTTCCTTGCAAGACTAAAGTAACTGCATTGCAGATTTATTTCTGAAATTTTTTCTTTTAAACATGAACAGAGAGCGCAGACGTTTGTGGCAAACTATCTCTGGTTGATTGCCTGGTTGCTTTTAATATGAGTACTCCAAGTTTCATGTTATTTCTGTTACATAAATTATACAGTCCTCCTTTCAATGTTTTTCAGGTGCCTTTCTACTTTGTAGTCCAGAAGTTATAATGCGTCTCTCGTATAGAAAACGGTTTGATCCAACGAATTTAATTTTAAAGTTGAGCTATTTTATTAAAAAAAAAAAAAAATCCAACAAACTTTTAATGTTCTTTTTTTTTTTTTTTTTTTTTTCCTTTTTTTTTTTTTTCCTGGGTTATTCATGTTGATTAGGAAACAAACGTACGTGAAAAAAGCCAGGAAAACGATAATTACGACAGGAAACGTTTGGCAAAGCTCCAAACGACATACTTTCTAACTGAACGGCAGTGAATGACATAACAACTAAATAACAAATATATTTTCGATAAGAATGCTATATCGCAGTGTTTCCCAACTTAAGGAACAAGAAAAAAAAAAAAAAAAAAAAAGAAGAAAAAAAAAAAATCTACCTCGTGACTTGGAGATTTTTAAATGTTAATGACCTGACAAATATTTTTTTATTGCTTTTACATTTTATTCATTAATGACTTTTTCTGTATAATTTTTCAATTAGCAGAACATTCATTTTGTTATTAATCGCAATATTTCATGACATTCCCGGACTTGCTTCATAAATAGCTTAATTTTAGCTTCACAAATAGCTTATATTTAACTTCACAAATATCATAAATTTTTCCAAGACGAGCTCAAAATTCAGTTCAATAAGCATTTTCAGTCTCTATTGAAAAAACACCTAGTTAGAATTGTATTTAATTCACACTATTTATTGTTATTAATTATTTGACTAGAAATCTTCTATTGATTCACTCAGATTTTCATTTTATTTTTCGAAAGTATAATGGCAACTTTTTTTTAGAAAACCTACACAAAGAATACATATATTCCCGCTTTAAAAGTGGGCATTTCTTTTATAAACTGCATTGTATGACCAAAACATTCAGCACTAGCCTTGGAAAATACGTTCAAAATGTTTATAATTCTTCAATTACATGACTAATTCTACAGTGTATTTCAGGAAGAAATCCCTAACTTTGGAACGACAAAACTGCGAAACAGTGAGAAACAGAAAAAAAAAAAAAAAAAAAGGACAAGTAGGGATAGATAGACAGTTACAGAATTTTAAGTATACCGGTTTGCAAAATTGATTGATAGAAACAAATATGATGACGGCTGTATATAATTAACCTATGAGGCCCATTTCCATTTGGACGGATTTCTTAATAAATAAAAGTAATGAATATGGGGTATTGCAAACCGATTACATTCTGAAAAAGCGACCGTTTGGGCTGCACTATCCAGTAAAGGGATTATAGGGCCTTTTTCACGAGGTATAGATCATTCCTCTATATTCATATTTAATAACAATTTGCTACTACATTCAATATTGTAACTAATTTTGAAAACCGGTGTATTTAAAATTCTGAACATGTGTATCCAACATACCACTTGTATCTGCTTTCTGTCTATCACTGTTTCGCAGTTATGACGTTTGAAAGTTAGGAAGTCCTTTTTGAAAGTGCCCTGTAAATCCTTAACAAACAGTGATAAAGCCGATATATAATAGTTAAAATTATATATATATATATATATATATATATATATATATATATATATATACTAGCTGCATACCCGTGCTGCGCTACGAAATTTTACCATTAGCATTTTAGCGATCAAAAGACATTCATGTATTCTACACTTCAGACGTTTGCTCCCATTTCGATCCCGACAAATTGATTTATCAAAATAGGAACTTTCCTTTGTTGACATTTTAAACGAAATTTATAATTGTGAATAGTAAACTGGAATAGTTTATTGTGTTTATGTTTTCTCTTAGTTCTAAATTTCAAAGTAGTAGCTGTATTGGAATTAAGTTAATTAGATATTAAGTTAATCCTCGTATAGTTTCAATGTTGCGTCGTCTTTTCATCCCTTAAAAATTCGTTAATCGATATTGGAATGACTTATTTTTTTAACATTTGCAAAAAATATCAGAAAAATGACTACATTGGAAGAGGAATATTCGGATATCCCTCGTTTGGAACATTTAACCCCTTTTCGACCCCTTAAAGTTGGTTAATCGAGAACAGAATAGCTTACTTTTTCTATGTTTAATCTTTTTTGACATTTGTACCAAATTTCCGAGTTGTGATCATATGGGAAGTGGTACATTCGAATATTCCTCGTTTGGAACATTTAACCCCTTTTCCACCCCTTGATCCACCCGAGATCGGAATAGTTTACTTTTTCTGCGTTTGTCTTTATTGATATTCACACCAGTTTTCAGAATTGTGAAAATATGAGAAGTAGGACATTCGAATATATCGCTCGTTTGGAACGTTTAACCCCTTTTTGACCTCTTAAAGTGGGTTAATCGAGATCGGAATAACTTACTTTTTCTATGTTTACCATTGTTAACATTTGTACCAATTTTTAGAGTTGTGACCATATGGGAAGTGGTACATTCGAATATCACTCGTTTGGAACGTTTAACCCCTTTTTGACCTCTTAGAGTGGGTAAATAGAGATCGGAATAGCTTACTTTTTATACGTTTGTTTTTGTTGATACTTGCACCAGATTTCAGAGTTGTGACGAAATGAGAAGTAGGACATTCAAATATTCCTCGTTTGGAACGTTTAACCCCTTTTCGGGCCCTTAAAGTGGGTTAATCGAGATCGGAATAGCTTACTTTTTCTATGTTTACTATTGTTAATATTTGTACCAATTTTTAGAGTTGTGACTATGTGGGAAGTAGGATATTCGAATGTCCCTCGTTTGGAACGTTTAACCCCTTTTCGACCCCTTAAAGTGGGTTAATCGAGATCGGAATAGTTTACTTTTTCTATTTTTACCATTGTTGATATTTGTGCCGATTTTCAGAGTTGTGACTATGTGGGAAGTAGGATTTTCGAATGTCCCCCGTTTGGAACGTTTAACCCCTTTTCGACCCCTTAAAGTGGGTTAATCGAGATCGGAATAGTTTACTTTTTCTATTTTTACCATTGTTGATATTTGTGCCGATTTTCAGAGTTGTGACTATGTGGGAAGTAGGATATTCGAATGTCCCCCGTTTGGAACGTTTAACCCCTTTTCGACCCCTTAAAGTGGGTTAATCGAGATCGGAATAGTTTACTTTTTCTATTTTTACCATTGTTGATATTTGTGCCGATTTTCAGAGTTGTGACTATGTGGGAAGTAGGATTTTCGAATGTCCCCCGTTTGGAACGTTTAACCCCTTTTCCGACCCCTTAAAGTGGGTTAATCGAGATCGGAATAGTTTACTTTTTCTATTTTTACCATTGTTGATATTTGTGCCGATTTTCAGAGTTGTGACTATGTGGGAAGTAGGATATTCGAATGTCCCCCGTTTGGAACATTTAACCCCTTTTCCGACCCCTTAAAGTGGGTTAATCGAGATCGGAGTAGCTTACTTTTTCTATTTTTACCATTGTTGATATTTGTGCCGATTTTCAGAGTTGTGACTATGTGGGAAGTGGGAGAATTAGTGATGAGTGAGTCAGTGAGTGAGTGAGGGCTTTGCCTTATATATATATATATATATATATATATATATATATATATATATATATATATATATATATATTAAAATTTTTTTATTTATTTAATTTTACTTTTTAGTGATTTTTTAGTTTATATATATATAAATAAATAAATGTAGTTTGAGATTTTAATAATCGATTTTGTAAGAAACTTGTCACCGAATAGTCAAGTTATAGATCTATTTGCAGTCCAATGAGTTACTCTGAAAACACTTCCGGTCGAATTTTGAGACTGTTCTGTTGGAAACTTCTGGTTGAATTTTATGTTATCTTTCTATTTTTATAGAGAACTTCAAACTGATATATGCCATATATCTGTAGCATTTGCAGTTTAGGCTCAACTAATTGCGGTCGATATTTCCGGTACTTCCCGTTGAATTTTGGAATAAAAACTATTCCGGACGATATCATTCATTTGATCCATCGCGCGTTAGTGAAGTGCCGAAGCCCAAATTGATTTTACTAATACATGTAATTGAATCTTATGAATTTATTAAATGGGTTGAAATATAATTCTCTTAAAAAATAATGACTTAAAATAATGTATTCTCCCGAAATTCGTTGTCAAACACTCACGCCAATATAATCCTCTTTCTGTTTAAACTTTAACATTTTATTTACTGACTATCAATTTTATCATGTGTACTGCATTAATTTTAACGTTTGAGATCCATTGGGACTTTGAAGTTCACTTATATGAAGTTCGTTCTTCAATTGCTGTATGGCAGCCCAAGCTTTTTTCTCTTTAAAAGATTGCTAGATACAAGTATATAAGACATCGTGAGGCTAATATGGATGCCTAGAAGATTGAAATTCGTCCATGTATTTGCATTATAAAGAGAAATAAGCCTATACTGCTTTCCAACAGTTAAAGAATGAACTTCAAAGAAGGTCCGAATAGGTCTCAAAGCGTTTAAATTTATACAATACCAGGAGAAAACTGACGAAACTTATAAGTTTCATCAGTAAATAAAAGGCTAAGATGATCGTTTAACTAGCTTCTGATGTGGGGTAGAAGCTAAAATTAAGTTTACTGTAGGAATATGTACGGTAATCAAATCATAAATTTTAGCCTCTTAAATATATCCATGGTGAAATCTCCGATATATCGACTTAAAATAATATATTCCTCAGATTCATGTTGTCAAACACTCGCGTGACTTTAACGATCCTTTTGTTCGAACCTTGAGAAGACCATTATCTTCATTATAGGGACACGTGAACCGGGCAAGTTTAGTAACCAATTTTCACGATAAGAAAGAACTTGCATCGAGTTGGCTTAACCTAGTTCCCGTTTGATAATAATAATCGAATCTAGGTCAATGTTATGTCCATTTCATAAACGAACTATCTTCACCTATCTTTTTGTACAAGTTTAATGAGTTGAAGATAATCGTTTTTTTTTTTTTTTGTGTTTTGTAAATATTGTTATTGAAATACAATTTTATATTCTATGTTAATATAAAACATGTAGCCGGGTTTATCTGAAATTCAATTGAGTTGATTTACTGAAGAACGATTGTGTTGATGTGATGTTTTAGTGCACTTTTCCAGGTTAATGTGGAAAAAGGATTTGAAAGGATTGAAGAAATGTCATAATATTTCCTTTAATGAGTACTTTTGACCCAAATAGTATTTTTATTTTCATTGCTTTCAAATAAAAATTCTACGATAATTTCAGATAGGCATGAATTGTTTTTTAACTTTTGAAATAAGCACATAAAAAGTTATGGTAAATTGTTGTTTTTTCATTAAACCATAAATTGATTTCATTTAATTTCCTTTAAAGATTAAATTAAATCAATTTATGTTTTAATAAAAAGCCTTTAATCTTCTTTATAGAATAAATTATACCAATTAAAGTACAATGAAAGAATATTGTACATAGTTTTTTTTTTTTTTTTTTTTTTTTTTTTTTTTTTTTTTTTAAAGTTTTCAGGGGGGAAAATCAATGATTGAAAGTCTTATTACAGAGATATTGTTTCAGATTTGAATATTTATTTTTAAAAATATTAATCTATTGAATTTTTTTATGGTTCCCTCTCTACATGGTAGTTGCTGATTTTGACAATATATGCAATCCTGTTTTTTCTTCTTTTTTATCACTAACGATTCAAATCTTGTTGACCATGAAAAGATTAAGAAAAAAAATTTCATTTTGACTCGTGACTTAAGGCAAGACAAATTGAACAAGTTTGCATGACAGTCAATGAAGAAAAAATTTGACATTTTACAGGCAATATGTCTTCTTGATATATTCCTTTACTGATCAAATAGTTTTAAAGTTACATAAAATGTCATTTGCTAAAATTTTGAGTACCATTTGTATCGGAAAATTTATTCAAAAGCTTCTTTAAAAAAAAAAGTTTTAAATTTATTTAAGTTATTATTTAAAACGCATTTTATTCTAGGTTCAAAGCTATCTTTTGTCCATTTCTATTCACTTATAAAACTGTTTTTTTTCTTTTTAAATTCAATCTCGTTTTAAAAAAAATTCTACACTCCTTTTTATTGACTTTTCTACCGCCTTTTTTTGATTTTCTTCTTTGAAATGCAATTTGAATCATTTTCAACACTATAAATGGACAAATTTAATGTTACTTTTAATAATCGAATCAATTATTCATATATATGCCCCCCTATTACTCGAAAATTATAATTATTTGTTGAAAAAATTTCGATTCATAAAGTATATAGTGGAGTAACAAGGGTAGTAATTCTTTAAATATTTCAAAGTGATTATTTATATTCAAAGTAATTGAAAAACTAATTTTCCATACGCTTTAATAAGCTTTTGCGAACAGTTTTTAATATTAAAAAAAAAAAAAAATAGTCTGACATGATCGTGTCTCATCCGTCAGACGTTATTAATGTATATTTGACCTAGTAAAAATAATAATTTTTAAATAACTTTGCCAGAAACTTTTATTGTATATAAAAAACATAACTACTAGATTCCTTATAGTTTTGAAATTCTAATTTTTTAATGAATAGAAAAAAAGAACAGAAAATTCCCCATGCGTTTTCTCTAAGAATCGCCCAAAAGATTTTTTTTAATGAGGATGTGTTAAAACCAATTCGTTGTTATTGTTGTTCAACTTGATTCGAATTTTAAGTGAATAATAAAACTTTTAAATTATCAGTAAAAAATATTATATGATATACATAAACTTTGGCAATTTTTTTTCTAAAAGATATTTTAGACTTTAAATCAAAATAATTAATTTTTTTTTTATTTAATGTGAGGAGTAAAACCGGTACAGGTTTTAGGATTAGTAAAATTAGGAATAGTAATACTTTTCTATTGGTTTATTGGGGAATTGGGTTTTTGGGTTTATTTTTTCTATTGGTTTTGATTGGAAAGCTAATTTTATGATGAACGGAATGTAAAGAGGTACAATTAAGGACTTCTTTTGAGAATTTAGAGGCACCAATTTGTGATGGAATTATCTTAACCTATCTTAAGATCATGTCTAAAAGACGAAATTATCAAACGTTGATGTAGCAAACAAAATTCGTTTTTATTTGTAATTTTTTCACTTGGTTTAACAAAAAGCCAGGTCTATGCATAAACATTTCCATGCGAAAAAGCTAATACATTTCGCTGCTCAACGGACTGCGGCTTTGCTGTTAGCAACCTAGAGGATCTCTGCTTCTTCCACGCAAGGCAGTGAAGTGCTCTTCAATTGGCGGACAATCTGAAAAATATCCATGGCATTACAAAAGCAGATTTTTGAAAGAAACAATAAAACAATTAGTGATGTCTTACATGAGTTCAGAATGAAACCGTTAAAAAATTCCAATATAAAATTGACTAGTGTTTATGTAAGTCAACTCAACAAGTTATTGAAAATGAAAAATTATACAGGTAATCATAGGAGGAAATAAACTGTCAAAAATAAAAATAAAAATTCCAGTAAAAAAATTTCAAATTCACTTGATCTTTTAATATTGGCTTGATCCTTTGACTTGTTTAAAAAGAAAATTTTGATATAATTTTTATTTGAATTCCTAGAATATAGATTGATTGCAGAGAATTACTAGAGAACTCTTGAAACTGTACAGAAACTGAAAATTATTAAATATATTTAGAAGTATGTGCAGACATTGTTCCAAAGTTAAATAATCAAGTTTTTCAGTGACAACAAAGTAGTAGATGTAGGCATAGTTTTCCGTTTGAAGACTAATTTCAAGTGTAACAGTCTAAATAATACAATTAAAGAATAAAACCTATTTTGTAAAGTATCTCCCATTTTTTATTTTATTACACATTTTACCCATTTGAGCAATAAATGGGTATGCAAATCTAATAAAAAGCATCATTATTTTAGTTAAGTTATTTTAATAAATTATCTTATATTACAAAGAAGAAATTAAATGTCCAAATACAAGAATAAAAGACGTGTAAAAATTGAGTTACTGACTAGTAAACTAAACATAAATCTAAAAGAATACCAAAATTCCAACTCATTTTACCCCACCTAATTCTATTTAGTTTTGTAAACACATTCATGTAACCTTCTGATTTGTCTAGTACTATAATAGATTAGAAAACTGGGCTCTTGTGCTATATAGAATTTTTAAAAGTTTATTGTAATATAAAGTCTTCAAGTTCTTTTTATTTATTAAAAAGGAGAAGCGACACCATTTTAACAACTGTAATGTAATAAAATACTTAATTTAAAATAATATCTTGATTATATGAAAAACACTGAGAAAACTTGTTTGGGTTTACAATAACCAGCGATGAAAGAATACTTTTTCTTATTCTTCCGCAAAATAATGTTCTTACGCATGCGCCATTTTTGTATGGAAATCGTTCAACGTTCATCGGAAATGAATTCCTAAAGCATTTT
This sequence comes from Linyphia triangularis, assembly GCA_963978545.1. Taxonomy (NCBI): domain Eukaryota; kingdom Metazoa; phylum Arthropoda; class Arachnida; order Araneae; family Linyphiidae; genus Linyphia; species Linyphia triangularis. The sequence continues at coordinate 63,284,452 of OZ021728.1, read as the reverse complement.
GTGGCTGATTCAATTTCAGTACACAGCAATGAATCGTGTTTTTTTTTTTTTTTTTGTCTTTTGTGCTTTGGCGCTGCATATGTAACATTGGCTCTTGTGTCATAAAAAGCCAAAACCAGTTACTGTACTTATCGACACACTACATATCCGTTAATTGTATAACTCATTAACCATAATACGATCACGCTTACTTATTTAAATTTTCTATGTAAGTTATGAGCACTTATAATGGGGCCAATCACTCCAGCAAGTAACCAACATTTGATGTGAATTGCGATCCAACATGTTTTTTGACAACTTAGTTTAGTGATTGTGAGTGGAGCACCGTTGGTTGATATCTTTATGGACAGTGGGGACAGTGGATGTTAATAAAATGTTCTGCTTATTATTACACATTTATTAGTGCACTTATATAGATATCCCTCCCCAGTAACAGACTTAAACACGTGTCAGTCGATACTGATCTATGAACTTCTTTTTGAAGAATCCATATAAGGTTGTGCACTTGTTGACCTCAACACAAAAATAACCTTTGCTATCCTTCTATCATAGACATCGTCGAAAACCGATATACTATCAAAGCTTTGCCGCAGATTTAGAAGACTTGAAATATTCAACACCATAGCTAAAATGAGTTTCTGGAATTTCAGACTATCAAGCTTTTGTGTATCGCATTGCTGATTTCCAAAATTATCTTGAACGATAATACAGAAAGTAGAAAAGACGATTCTCGTATAAACGTTGATCATCGTGTTATCGTTTGACAGGGTTATTGAAAAGTTTGATCGATATTTAGCTATGATCGATATTTGTCAAGTTATGCATTTACTAGCATAATACAAAAACCTTTAACCAAATATTAACGACGAATTCTCGAGTAAATTAAATGTTCAAACTGTTGCGGGATATGTTACTCCCAAAAAAGTATTTATATGTCTCAGAAACCAACGAGACCAAGTAACAATAAGACCTGCTTTAATTCCTGCAAAATACATTAGGATTTTTTTTTTTAAGTGAGTTATTATATGTTCTGAATTGATGAAAAACGAATTTTTAAGACATTGTCTACAAAAAAAAAAAAAAAACTGTCAAATTTGTCCGGATAGGTTGGATTTGGATCAGAGGTACAGATAGAAATATGCACTCTTTTTGAACTATGCGTAAAATAATAATAAAAACAAAAGACATTTGAGTTATTTATTACTAACTAGCATAATCATGACAATGATAACAAAAGTCCTACCCATTTATTCCACCCAACCCTACCTTTATATTATAATATTCCATAAATTCGCGTTTATTCATTTCACCTTTAGCATATCAACGTCGCAGTCAATTGGTTTTCGCGATAAAATAAAATACGCGCTTATGATTGGCTGCGCATTCGATTGGATGGGGGTTGTCACATGCTCAAAATATTGCAATAAATTCCATTAAAATTAATCCTGCTGAATAGTACGGATAATATTTTATTTTTAGTAAATTTCAATTTCACTTCATTCAAGGTGCACCAAAAAGATTGTTATGGTATTAATTTTGCAATTTAAGAAATGGAATCAGTAAAAATTGCAAAATGATAAAAATATGGTAAGAAATCATTAAAAGATAAGAGTGGTTTTATGGATAATTTATTTCAATAGTTACAGAATATTCATGTTACCCTGTAAGAAAAAGTACAGTTACAAAATGTTCTTGAGGTTAAATCATGATTATTATATTATATTTTAAAATTAACCGTATTATAGCGATTTTTAGTTAAGTGGTACGTTTCTTCAATTAGCAAGTTGAGGCAATGCAATAAAATCTATTTTGATAAAATCTTTTTTAAACATTTAATTAAATCATTGGTTAAGATTTACTGCAGCGTGTCGGATGGATTGGCGGCGAAAAGTCGGCGATTTATTGCCGAATATGGCAACCCGTTGACTTGGTTTTCCGGCAACGGTAGTGACCGTTTGGATTTGACAATACAAGCATTTTCAGGTCATTTTGAATTTGGCGACATAGCTTTTTGACGTTATTTTCAATTTTGACGACTTTTTTGAAAAGTCGCCTTCCGACACCCTACATTAAATCTTAACAAAATCTTCCTTTTGAATAATAACAACTTTATTTTTCTTTCTGTCTTCTCTTTAATGCAAATACTTCAGAATCCTTATAAGACCTTATACCTGAACACTAAAATAATCCATTTGATTGGCGTCTATATATTCCTTCATTATATCATAGCTCTTCTAAATTAATAATACGTCTATATATTTTAAATAGGTTATATTTTGCTTAAATTAATCTAATTATGTTGTTTAAGAGTGATTATTTTAGAGTGTAAAGGTGGTTTCCTCTCCCTCCTTTCTACTAATTGTCTCCACTGTAACAATAGGCTATCAAACAAACGAAAGTAATTCATTAATTACATAGCTACTCACTTCACAATTTTTAAGCCTTTAATTATCTTTCGCTGAAACGTGACTAAAATACATTAAATTTGGCTAACTAAGCTGTCTTACTTTTTGATATCCATTAATACTACAAGTGGGGCCCAAGACATCCATTAATACCTTCTCTCTGACTTCCTATCAAGATTAACCTTTTATGTCCAGATATTTACATAATTCTTCTGCTCCTTAATTGATAATTGTACCCTCCATGATATTACTGATTAATGATATAATTTTTTTTATAATTAATTTCATAGTTTCCTTCTGTGATGTTTTGAATATTTTCTGACTAAAGAATTACATTTGTTTACTTTCGATCTTAGCAATAGTATTTTAAAAGTGTGCACTAAAAACTTTTGCATCAGTACAGACTTGCAAGATAAGCAACCAGATACTAATTATAATGAAACATAAATTTATTTCATTGCTAAAATACCCTAAGGATCATATGTAATTACTAATAACTATAATTCTTTTAAAATAACAATTAGCCATTATTTAAATAAGTACACTAATACAAATAATAAATAAAATTTCCAACTGAAGTATCTATACTGTCCAGTAGTATCCAACTTGCACTCATGTTTGAATATAACATGTTGGAGTTGGCCACACTCGGTAAAAAAGGAATTTTGCTTGTTAATTAGTTTTTATCGTTTGGAGTTAGTGAAGTGCTGTCAACCTCACTGCCTTCTGCTGTGTATCTTAGAAAATCAGCAGTACTACAGTATTTAGTAATCTTGGTGAGGGTATTAATACTGTTTATTAACGATATGTGACGGTACGTATTGCAACGCAAAAATATGCTCCTATTATCGTCAAAGTAGAAAATTCCCTATTCAAAGATGGATTAAAAGTTAATTAGTGCTCTCAAAATCCAAGAAGGAAGAGGTTTAAAATTATACTTTGTAAATAGTACTAAAAATATCGTATTATATTTTGATATTTGCAATTACGATTTACGTAAGAAAGTTTTTTAATTTTATTCAATTTTGTATGGTTCTTCAAGCAAGAAAATGTGGTTTGGGAAGAAGTAGTATTCCTTGTTCTATTCCTTGATAAATTCCAATGGATAAAATATCAACACTTTTTCAGTGATCAAAAAGCATTGCACCAAACTGTTCTCTCTTTCTTTTATTAAAACTATTTGAATAGGGGCATGCAAAGTGATTTGAAAATCGATGCCAAAGCTGGAACTTGGTGAATGACTAGGACTACTGTCTACACCTACTACCTGGTTAAAAACGACCGATTATGTTCCATGCAACAGAATCGAGTATACTACATTGTTCTACAATTGAGTATATGGCGTTGTTCTGCACTCACCTTTAACATGCTATTCGTTTATCACAAATCACCAGCAAGAAATGTGATGATATCAAAAATCATTAGCATAAAATCATTTAAAGTGTTGCTATTATTTAAACGATTGCATCATACGAAATTTCATTGTGTGGTGGGAATATGACTTTTTAATGACATTCGAAAAAATGTACAGTAAAACTTATCTACCTTTCCCTCAAATTTCGATGTTTATACAATAATTCATATTGAAATCAGATAAGTAAAGTATTTCTAACGCTGTTTTTTGCATTGTGTTGTGCTTAATTTAAAATTTAAAGTGTGTGTGTGTAACAATAAACAATATATACATATTCCTTTTTATTTAGTCTTTTGGTCCTCAATAACTGCATTATTCTTTTATTTCCACCGTATTTTTCCTTCTTATATAACTGCAAATGATGTAGAGAGCAATAAATCTCTTCCCCCCCCCCCTACTCCCTTCTCTGGGTTCGCTCATGAATTGGAGTCAGAAAAATATAGTTTCACCCTCTCTTTGTTTGGATCCGTCTTATTCTTATCTCTTGAAATACTTCTATTTGGCAAAGCCGCTTATATTATCATATCAAAGTCTAACAAACCCAGATAATTTTCTCAACTCCTTATCTTCGCATGGAGGAAGAAAACAAAATATTGAGAAGTGATACGTGTTATTGAGTACTTTGCTCTTTGAGTAAACCACATTGCAATTCTCTTTGTTATCTACTGTTCGATAAAGAGACAATTACGAGATGAAAGAAATGGTCCTCACTCCGGATGTTACGTCATTAACTGCGTCACGTGTTTGCTAGGCTTGCAGGTGTGGCTGTCTCTAAGGACGCTGATTGGTGGAAAGATAATCGTCACTGTATAGACAAACAAATAAAAATGGGTGTTTGGTATTATCTTGTAATACCTTTTTCCTTGAGAAAACTTTCCTGTGACATTTTGTTTGAAATTCGAAAATTAAATAAATGAAATTGAAATCAATGACAAGATAATATATCTCATTAGTTAGTATATTAATAAAGCTTATTAATTCGAATTTAAGCACTAATAATCCTAACATATTATTATTTAAGATGGATATGAACAAAATTTGGCGTTATTAAAATTCTTCCCTACAATTAATGTTTAGTTATTATTAAACATATGCAACCAAGTTTGCAAATGTTTAATAATAACGAAAATCTGTCTTGATAGTTATTCTGATCACTTGCTGAAGGATAACTTGATAATTATATTCTGATAATTTGCTAAAAAAACTAATATTTTGTTTGAATTTCGAAAAATAATTTGTTTTAAGAATTAGAATTAATTGCATCATCAATCTTTAAAATTCTAAGTCAAAAAATCCGAAATCACATAAGTTTAAATTTGTATGGGTCATTTTTCTTGTTAATTTTTCTCACGTTTGAAGCAATCACGTTTGACTGTCTGTCTTAATTGAATTGAAATGTTTATCATTTATTCATAACATGGAACTTCAAGATCATGAGTTACTAATAATGATTACCAAAATTTGCATAACACATTAGAGCGGCATTCACATGACTATTGCGTTGCCAAGAAGGCGCCACTTTTTGTTCAGTGTGGGGAAATCTCAAAGAAAAGAATCTATATTCTACTTCATAATGATTACTTCTAAACGTACTCAATATTAATTCCATTGGCTCACCGTACAAAGATGATCCCTAGTTACTAACAACTTTCCACCTTATCAATTACCATAGAGGGGTCATGTAACTATTGATTTAATGCAGGAGTTCCCAAATTTTTGAAATTTTACCAACCACTTTTTAGAAACTGCACCTGTAGCGACCCTTTTCATATTCAGAGCATTATATTTTTCATTGACGGGCAGCATACGTGCTTTTCGAGAAGTTTAATGGGCCTAATAGGAACCTTAGTGCAAAAAATATACTTATTATTACATATATATTATACAAAACAATATTTCTAATAAGAGCTGTGTGAAGGGTGCTTTTGAATATTGCAACGAAATCCAAAGCAATTCGAGTTATTTTCCGGTGTAAGGGCTCTGTTAGATACGAGCGGCTTGCGGTAGAGAGACATGAGCGATAGAGCGGTGAATGGCACTGGCTACAATGAAAGCGAACGTGGAATTTTCCACCAGTTCTTAACATGACGTCATCAATTGAACTAGCTTAGATCCTCATTTTGAGTGATTGTCACCTACAAGATGAAGTATCTCTACAACCAAAACTATTTAGAGAGGTTATCATAAAACATCACGCAAACATAAAATTTTTGAAAAAATAAAAAAATTAATTATCAATTTATACTTTCGAATGAAACTTTTTTAAATTAATGTAAAACCGAAACACTCTTTTTATGTCATTATATTTATCGTTCCACAAACATGTCATACACTGAACTTTCCAGATTACAGCTTCACACAGCTTAAGAGATCAAAGCTCGAGGTCTGGTAATTTTCTCTTCTCCGCCATTTATATTAGACGAGAGCTTCTAAACAACTGAAAACACTCTGGGCGGTGAGCGAAAATGAATGTCTCGGTGTTGCTGTAAGCGGCAATATGTTTCATTCAGAGATCCTGACGCTCTTGTTTATCATAGTCGGCCGGTCCCATACTTCCGTTGTAATCAATGTAAACATAAACTTAAACGACACCGCTCCCTCGTTTTACCATCGATCGCCGTTCGTATCCCACCCGAGGCCTAAGAAATTCGACAATTGCAGCTTGCTTTAATACTTGTTTTCATTCCTACTATTGCCAAAATACAACTTCAAAAAGTTTTTTAAATATAAAAGGGTGTAATATTTTCAAAGCTTCAGTAAAAAAAATAATTGGACTTGTTTGTTGGACAGATAAGCCGAACTGTGTCTATTTACTACGATTGAAATTCTGTTTTAGTAATCTATTTTTGGATAGGTCACTGGAACAGATCGATGTCATCAAGTTTCGACAATATGCCAATAGTAGTGTTTTCCTAGAAGAGATGCGTAATCTAGTTTTCTTTTGTGACAGTTTTTCCATTTCTTTAGTAAAGTAATAATTAAAAATGTCTTTCATTGTTTTGAGATCTCGGAAATTCTGAACTAGAAGTTTTTACATTATTTTCGATTGTAATGGTTCGAAATGTTTCAATACTCTAAATATTTCTGTTCCTTTCAATATCTTATTATCGAACCCGTCAGCTTAATATCTAAAATAAGGCAATCGTAAAGATTTTTTACTATTTTTACAACAGTCAAATTGATTGCGCATGATCTTGTACATAGCCATCCTTTCAATAAATTATTGTGGGGACGTTTCCTCTAGAAAGGCCTCCTTGAAGACATACCCTCTTGATACTTGGAGTCTTGAACTACTTTCTGTAGTCTAAATCCTGTTTTAACGATATTCCGGTGCAGTGTAGCCCGCGTTTAGTTTTGCAGACAGAAGATCTTCAATTCAACAACCAATGAACTATCATGTATAACAATGACAAAATCAGTTTCGTTGTTTGCTTTTGAACATTTTCCTAAAGTTCGACACCATATAGCTTCTTGGATAACTGATTATTCACTGGAAAAATAGTCAAGTTTAATCATTTTAGAATACAATATTATTCCAGTTTTATTTTCTTTTTCAATATTTTTTATTTTTAGAATTCATTTGCTCTTCAAGTTAACAACTAAATTTTTTTTTTTATCTAGTGTCGAATACGTATTTTTTAATGAGCACTGCAGAAAATCTAACGATACTTATCTCGATAGATTTTCTCTTATTTAAATACTTGTATTCAAGACGATGCTTTATATACCTCATTTTGAAATTGTCTTTGAATTTGAATTTTTCGTATAGTTGGAATTATAGTTCTATAACGTAAAATAACGTAACACAAAATTTTATAGATCTATGTTTGCCAACTGCAAGAGTTATAAAGAAGCTAAAAACAGACAGACAGGTATATTGGAAGTGATAGCTGGACAGCCAGGAGCACTAATGTGGTCCCACCTAAATTTAACTATATTGTATTAGAAAAAGTGTGTCCATTTCTTATGTATTTCTAATGCAATAGTTAAGCATTACTTTTGCATTTAAACCCTTTACTTAGTCTGTGGCATTTTAGCAATTTTCATAACTTATTTTATCATGAAAAACAGCTGGATTTTTAAAAACAAGTTTAAAAAAACTACATTAATTCAAAGAATTATAACTATGGCAGTTAAGAATTTTTGTTCTTAATTTATAGGAATCTAAAATTTCTATAAATTAAGAGCAAGAATTCTTAAATATTATCACTTCATTATTATTAAACCATAAACCGCTGGTAAAGGATGAGTTTTCAAAATATTAACCAGCCATCTAAGCATACTAAACAGTGCACTTTATCAAGTTGGTGTATGTTATGGTTGTATTTCATATCGAGCATCAAATGCCATTTCATATCGAGCCTCAAATGCCATTTTATTTCGAGCCTAATATTTTGCAAATGTTTTTTCAAAGTGATTCAACACGGTGATGATTGTGGCAGACAGTGTCACATGTGTTGTTGGAGTTCCTAGAGGGTTTGTTTGAGTTTTCTAAAGTAATGATTCGTCCAACACAATGTTCGGCACAATATGGACCTCACACCTCGTTTAACTCTTGGGCAAGAAATTTTTCTATACAAGCAACAAATCAATATTTTTTATCGCATGAAACCATCGATTTTTAACTGTAACTTTTGGATAGTGCATACTTGGTAATTGACTTGAGGCCGAAGAGTTTTTAACAATCACCATAGATATCTATATTAGAAACATCCCCCGCACTGGTTAGAATTGGTTTGTAATCACGGGCAACCTTTTACGTAGACTGGATGGGGAAAATATTAAATTGGCTTCATCTGCTTGCATAGTAGAAACCACTTATAAGCTATGCAGAAGTTGTAGTTAAAGATCAATGCATGAAACAAAAACGAAGTTTCTCATTAAAAAAATCCTGATGTTGAATATCCCTTTCTGGATAACTCAGTTAAATTAATTACACAAATTAGCACAAAAACATGTACGAAAAAAATACGCTGTTTACATTCTCTGATTATGACTCATGTGAGTTACGCAGTGGGTTGCACACTGACTTTTAACCTTCATTAATTTCTGACACAAATTCAAGGTTCTGCTGTTAAGAATGCGACACACATTCCAAAATATTATACACATAGATTTAGCAATATGGTGCAACATATGGGGATACACATGGATTTGAAAACTAAACATATGGTTTACAAATTAGATAATCAATACCGTTGCGAAAATTTTTGGGGCAGTGTAAAGATTTCTAAAATGTGTACATAATTACTTAAAATTTGAACATGAAAATTCTGTCTATCGCAAAAAATTGATAACTAGCGAAAAAAAAAAAAAAAAAAAAAAAAAAAACACTAACTAAAAAATTATATATCGTTGAGCCGAGGCCGTGAGCGAAAAACCAAGTGTTTTGCTAGATGCTCAGTTTACAAGGCCATAATTCTGATTTTTTAAACGAGTTTGACGTCACAGCAAAAAGCTATGAAATTTTGTGTTGATGTTCTGTTGATATTGTTTGCACTTGTAAATGGTTCACTTTTTTCTTACGGATATTATGTAAAATATTATTATTTACAATATTTTCGGTGAGTAAATTTTTTTCAAAATGTTAATATAAAAGTATAACGCACCAAATGCGATTCGGTTGCATTCTATTTCAAAAGCCATTTCTACAAAATCGTCTTTGAAATCTGTAATGTATACTGCATTGAATATGTATATATTAAGCCTAAACTATTTTCTTGTTTGATTTTTTAGGTAGATATTTATTAATGATTTTCAATATTTGAACTGAGGAATCTAACCTAGTTTTGGGGTTATTTTCTCGTTATTGTTCATGACATTCTTGATGTAAGTGTATTTTTGTAAGGATTGAAAACAGTTGTGGTGTAGGACATTTACCATTTTTTTTTCTTTTGGCGTTTAGAAAATTCGCCAAAATTTAAAACACAGTAACTGAAAGAAGATTAAAAAATAAATAATTAACTGAATTAAAATATAACTTAAAATAAAATCCATCGCCAGAAACAACATTTATCATAAAAAAAAAAAAAAAAAAAAATTTACCAAGGATTGTTTTGAGATCTTTTCTATGGATACTTATCTTCTTTACCGTTTAAGAAACGTCTGACTTAATGCTTCGTTGAATCTTAAAAAAACAGTACTGTTTGTTGACATTGTATGGCAGTGTTTGTCAAGCAACTAGAGTTAAAATTTACATTTGTCCTGAGGATCATAAGTTTAGCCCTCACTCCATTAAATGTTGGCTTGTAGAATAAGGTGTGATTCTGTACTATAAATTTGTATAGATGTATAATGATAGTATAAGTACCGAATACTAAATAACAAATTTTCCTATAAGAAAACAAACGCATTATGATTTGTATTCGCATAGTCTAAAAGTATTAGAAATGTTGAAGAATAAAGGTTAGTTTTTATTCATATTTTCTAGAAATTTCAAAAAGTTATCGGAGTTAAACATGAAAACAATTTTTTTAAATTCAAAAGTCAGAAACAACTTTTGAAGGAACTAGTTTTGAAAAAGATGGATCTTCTTCCTGACATTCCTGATCGACAATATGATTGTGGAACGGAGATGAAAATTTGAAAAGAATCTTGTTTGTCAGTGAGCATTACTTATTTACTTAATTAGGCTCTTCACGCCGTTAAGGTATACAGCCTACCTCTCCATACCTTCCGATCTTTAGACAGGGATCTTTCTTCCTCTACTAGACTCTCTAGACCAGCGTCAGCCACTAGGCGGCCCGCGGGCCGGATCCGGCCCGCCTGACAGAAGAGAAAAAATCTAATTTTGAGGAAATAATTTTGTCTACGTTAGTATGTGTTTAACTACCACAAACCGCGTTTTCCATTAAGTGGCCCGCGTCAGTAAGTCTGAAAAATCCTTTTTCCCCCGAAACTGCCAGAAAAATAAAAAAAGCAGTAATTGGAATTATTACCAATGACGCATTCCTTAGTTTTGTACTTATGATACCCTACCCCCTCAATTCCTAAATGGCACAATTCGATTTCTGCTTTTCTGAATGTGATGGGCAGGAGTTGCATGTTTTAATGCATATCTCTTTTGTTTTGACGTGAAAAGAAGTATCGCGATCTCTATTATTCCAGTGAAATAATTTCGTCGAAGACTAGTTATAAACGCAAAGTAGATAGTGAAAAGCGGACCGGCCGTCATCGCCTTGTAAATGACATCGACTAAAATGGAAGATTTAGGAGGTATGGTTTAAATATCTTTATTGATTATGAGTTTATGTCGTCACATTGTAATATTGCCACTAAAGGTTAATTTTTTTTATGACTTTGATTTACGATGTAAAGAAAATTATTTTTTTAAATTATTTGAAACAAAAATCAAATATCAATTGTTTAAAATCAATTATTATAAAAAGTTAAATTATTGTTTCAGTTTTAAAAATCCTTTTATGTTGTTGAATCTTTAGTAATTATCACATTTATAACATTGAACATATGTAGTAAAGCAATATATTTATTGGCGTATTCGGTAAAAATCTGAGGCCCGCGGAAAGTTCCAACATAAGTCATGCGGCCCGTCTCTAAAAGTTAGTGGCGAACGCTGCTCTAGACCATTTAAGCGATCCTTTTTTTAGGTCTGATTGCATTTGACTTTGCCAAGTTATCTCCTTCCTCTTTTCCTATTGCCATCATGAGCCCAGGAGAGAGAAACGTGTGTTAGAATCTCTTTTGGCATTCTTAATACATGACCCGTCCATTGCCACATTCTCTTACCGATTTCTTCTTCGATTGAAGTAATGTCTGCCCTTTCTAAAATTGCTTTGTTAATAATTTTAACAGGCCAAAAGATTTTAAGGATTCTTCTAATACAATTATTTTGGAAAACTTCAAGTTTAGCATTAACATACATTTAAATTTACATTAAGTTTTTCAAAATGCCATTGAATTATAAAAATATAACTTTTTTAATTAAGCACTAAATTATATAAACTATGTTTTGCTTTAAATCTAGATACGAGAAGTTTCTTAAATATTAAAGATATTTTTATATAATTAGTCTCTTAAAGGGAAGAATTTGTGGGTAAATGTTCAATTTCTTCGTAAGGGAATCTCTGGTTTTAAATAAAAGATTATTTATTGAAGTAAAAGATTATTTAAATATTTTTTTTAAAATAATATTGTTTTTGTAGTTTAGTTTTTAAGAAAAATTAAACTGAAATTATTTCAATGTAACCCCAATCAGTTTTGAAACAACAAGCTTTTGAATAAATTAATTTTGAACAAATTAATTTTTAAAATTTATTCCCTAAAAGTATAAGAATTTTAAATTTATTCCCATACTTTAATTTAGAATAGATTATGTAGTTAGGCATTGTAAATATTCCAATTTTGATGCTTCTTCATCCATCTTCGTATGCAATCTTACCCAAGTAGTGATTTGTGATGGGTTTGCGCTGTGACGTCACGATCTGGTTGTTTCGGGCATGATACAACTATAACACTCCGCTCGTGAAACTGAACATCTAGCAAGATACTTGGTTTTTCGCGCACGGCCTCGGTTGAGCATGACCACAATGTGAAAACGTTTCTTTTATTAAATAACCGTCACAATTTATACTTAAATCGTAGTTAATTTCAGTATAAGAGTTGTTTCTCAAATACACAACTATTATTAAACGAAATCCAAGGTTCCGGGGTAAGTTGTGCAACTTTGCTTAACGTATGTTATCATGGATCGATTGGGTTTCGTCTTATCGATGATAAATTGTTCGATTGTATGTAGTTTTTTGATGATAATAAAAAGGTTTCACACATCGTTCTTGTGGACTGTCTGACTTCGCGGCCGCGTATCCATCTGATATGAATGTGAAAACGATAAAAACAAGTAGTTGCAAGTTCGATAACCAATCCTCACTGCGCAACTAGATCTAAAGAGTGATTGATTCCGTGTGAAGGTTTTGATATTTTACATTAATGACTTTGATTCTATGTAATTATTATAGCGATATTATCAATTTTAAGCAAAAATACTAAAAAGCATATATTATCATATAAATTTTGGAAATGGTAGCTAGCTAAACTTACCTACTTTTTGCCTCATGTAGACGTATTTTGTCAAATCTGTTTCAAAATCATCGTGATTTGTAAGAAATTTTTGACATAATCAGAGTTTACATTATTCATATTTGAACCCTACTTTTAACAAGGAAACATCATGTTTATTTAGCAAGCAAGATGTCGCGGGATAAAGCCTCAATGGAATTTTGTAGTCAGGGGTCGATGTAGAAAACCAATTACAATAGGTACAGCATAATGTAGATATGGCCACCTATTGACAATATTTGGTGTTATTTGTAAATATTAATGATGTATTTGATTCCCGTCTTGATTAAATTAAGGTTAAGATATTAATATTTTAATAATTTATGAGTCATTAAAATATATTACCATATTTTATGGTATAGACCAAGAGCACTGAACAGAATATTACTAGTTATACAATAATTTAATTTTAATTACGTACGTTATGGCAAAGAAAACATAAACATTTTTTTTTTAAAACAACCGAAGTAACATGACTAATTAAAATAATTGATGATACACTGATATTGATTATGTAAAACTGTTAACACAATAACTCAAAGAAATTGATATTATAAGAGGTGTGACTGTCTAAGTAAATTAATCAAATTTACAAATACTATTTTGATTAGAAATACAGGGTGTTCACAAATTAGTTGGGCAATGGAGCTCAAATAGATCGATCTGTATAATTCTTCATAACACAACATAATAAACATTCTTTTTGCTTATAGAATGACATGGTGAACATAAAGTAATTGAGGAAAAATAATGGTTTATAAGGCCTAGTTATTAAGAGTTAGTCAGATATATTTGAACTCCATTGCCCGACTAACTTGTGGACACCCTGTATGGTTTTCCCATGTTTTGGAACAAATATCCTATTAGAAAAAGAAGCATTGACTTAGATATAAATTAATATCTTTTTTTTTTCTCGTACTAAATTTTTAAGGTATTTACGGGTTCCCGAAATTCGGGGGCCTTGGGCTCTATCCTTCTGGAAAATAAAGTCATGTCTGCAGTTGCGCTTAGTGGGAAGTTTCTACTTGACGAATGAAAGAGCATCCGGTAGCCGATTTGACAATGTTCAGGCGCTGTATAGCTTTCGTATAGCTCTTATATCTAAAAATGTCCTATACAATCATTGTATGAGTGCAGTAAGGATCCTTGTCAGAATCTCAGAACTTAAAAAATATTCTATAGAACCAATCATTGTTTGATTTTAGTTAGTACCAGTCCAGGTATTAATTTTCTTAAATGCCATCTACGTTATATTTGTTAAATTTGTTTAGGCTTTGTTCCGTTATACATATTATATATTGTTAGCGGTAATTTTTTTCTATAGACTATATTTATTAAAGTTATACTTTAACGAAGCTATATTATATCAATAATTATGAAATATCAGCAATAAAATTGAACAATTAAGATAATTCTATAAACTTTTATTCTTTGCCATCAAAATTATCAAGATACGAAAGAAATTTAAAAGGTTTTAACGATTTTGAACGTATAACATGTTTTTTTCAAAATTATAACTTGTTTTTAATGTTACATACCTTACTAAAGCGAAAAACGGGGAGGGGGGGGGGGGGGAGAGAGATTTCTTCAAGTCTTCATTGTCTGTGAGTCTGTCTGCATGCGACCCTCCTGCTCTTCCCCTACTAGCCTATTTTAGGGAGGAAGTAGACGAAAAGGGAGATGCTCCAAGAACTTCATGAGGCAAAGTTGTGCGTGGAATCCGAGATGAAATGTATTTCAAAATTGTAAAAGAACCCATCCGGATTTAAGCCAACATGCAAATAGTTTTCTGGCATTAAACTTAAATTTTGAAATGGAAAAAGCTGATTCGTTGACTTTACACATGTGCGTGATAGTACAGTACCAAATGAAAGCTACAAATGAGTCTGTCCCCCCTCCCTTTTAATTTCAAAACTAACAGGCAGAATGTTAAAAATATATCAGGAAAGTAGATATGTATGAACAATCAGTTCCATTTGAAATTATTTTGGCTCATGAAAATATCTTAGATTCAAAAAATAAACTTAAATATGTCGGAGCATGAATATAATCCTGCTGCTTTCTTCCTTTTTTTTTTTCTTCTCATGAATGTAATACCATTGTTTGTGTTCATTGGATTACTGTTCAAGCGAACAAGGCTGGAATTTCACTGTTACCCGCTAATCTTTCGGGATCACTGCGATTTACCAAGGTCCTAAAATATAGTAAATTTTTCCTGCCTAGTTTTTTTAAAACTGAATCGTAATCGTGCTTAATAACCTTAAAATTTTGGTCAAAGAATATCACTAAAAATTAAACATTTTAAGGTAGGTACGGTTTTTAAAGGTCAGTAAATACCACAATGTTCAGGAAACACTTAAAATCCTTGTGAATGTACGGCATTCATATGTGATGTGCCCGTTTCTTGAGTACTGTGGTGGTTGCTCATTTAGTAAACTTTTATTAAGTTTAAGATAATTCTAAAAAAAAAAAACTAATTTATAGTCTTCATGTGTAAGAATTTTCCTATTTTTTCCACATTTCACCTATTTTATAAATTGAAATTGTTAGATTTTTGCTTCTCTACAACTTTCGTTAATTTGGCTATAGATACGATTCTCCTTACATATATAAATTTGTTAAGTTATCATCAAACAGATGAAATTCGACAGTATTTTTCACACAGTATATTTCAAAACAAAACTCGATTGTGTTTTAAATGAAACTAAATTTAATTGAAATTTGAACTGCCAAATATCTGCAAGTGTAGCTGAAGTCAATTTTGTTTAATGTACAAAATTTAGAGTAAGTCTTAAGAAACGGGTTTCGTTTACACAACAATTTTAATGAAAAATATGATCTAATATCAAAATGAAATTTTTCATATTTACACGTGTTCTTGGAATCATTGACTTGTTTACAACAATCCACTGAAATAGACTGGACAGTGAACCATGACCCTGACTTATCTCTTAATCTGAAACGGCGACATTTCGCACAAACATTGGCCTACTACGCCCAGATAAGAATTTGTTTCAAGATTTGAGCATATTTGATTGTTCTTTTTAAATAATAAGTTTTTCAATAGAAAATTATTTACAAAACGATTTGAATAATAGTAAGTTGTTTAGTGGAAAATTATTTACAAAACGGCTTCTTCATGATTTATTTGTACCACATTTTTCACGTATATCTCTGGTGCACTAGAATATTATTGTGATATCCACATTTATAAAACTTCCATAAATTTATAGGAGTTCGTAAAACTACCATTTTTATTTTACAATAAAAAGGATATCCTGTGGATCTTCTTCCCACAACATTATCGAGATTCAAAGGACAAATACAGAGAGAGCAAGGTAATCTTTTCCTGATTAATAAATCATTGCTCGTGAAGTATTACTTTGTTTCATTTGTAATTACGTTTTTTTAAGGAAATGGAAGTTGCAGTTATTAAGGGTGTGTGTTAGGGTGGGCCGAAAAAACTTTTTTTCGAAATCAGTTTGGTAATAGTGCGGAAAAGTTGCCTAATGGGTCATTTAGAACACACACAACATTTCGTCAATTTTACTCAATATCTAGCCGCACCCCTCTAGCACTGAAAATGTAAAAAGTGACAAAAAAAATTCACTTTTATACCGTTTTTTTGGAAAATTTTGGAATTTATTTTTAAAAACCGGCTTTGGTATACCATGGAATAGTTCCCTAATGTATCAGTTAGAACACACATAAAATTTCATTCATTTTGCTCAATATTTAGCCGCGCCTCTCTTGCTTTGAACAAAAATGTGCCTAAATATCGCAAAATCGTAACAGATTCGAGGTTAGGGGAGATAAAAAAAATGTTTTTTTGAAATCTGTCTTGGAATAGCGTGAAAAAGTTACCTAATGGGTCAATTAAAACGCACAAAAAAATTCGTCAATTTTGTTCAAAATCTAGCCTCGCCTCTGTGGCATTGAAAATGTCCAAAAACACACAAAAATGCACTTTTAAGCCATTTTTTTGAAATTTTTATAAATTATTTAAGAAAAATGGCATTGGCATAGAATGGAATAGTTGTCTAATGTGTCAGTTAGAACACACAAAAAATTTCGTCCATTTTCCTCAATATTTAGCCACGCCCCTCTTGCTTGGAACAAAAATGTTCCTATATGTCGCAAAATCGTAACAGATTCGAAGTTAGGGGAAATAAAAAACTGTTTTCTCGAAATCGGTCTTAGAATAGCGTGAAAAAGTTACCTAATGGGTCAGTTAAAACGCACAAACAGTTTTGTCAATTTTGTTCACTTTCTAGCCGCGCCCCTCTGGCATTGAATATGTCCAAAACCATACAAAAAATTCACTTTTAAGCCATTTTTTTGAAATTTTCGGAAATAATTTTTAAAAAATGGCATTGACATATCATAGAATTGTTGCCTAATTTGTCAGTTAGAACGCACACAAAATTTGAGCCGCGCCCCTCTTACTATAAGCAAAAAAGTGTCTAAATGTCAAAAAAAATCGTAAAATTGGACGTTAGATTGGAATTTTTTTTTTTTTTTTTTTTAATTGGTCTTGACATAGCATGGAAAAGTTACCGAATGGGTCGGTTAAAACACGCACAAAATTTCGTCAATTTTTTTAATATCTAGCCGCGTTCCTCTGGCATCAAAAATGTCCATAACATTAAAAAAATGCACTTTTAAGCCATTTTTTGAGCGATTACTTAAATTATTTTAAAAACCAGCGTTTGTATAGCAGAGAATGGTTGCATTATGGGTCAGTTAGGACACACAAAAAGTTTCATCAATTTTGATTGGAATCTAATGGTGCCCCTAGATTTCAATTCTTCATCTTATTTACGCATTGTAACGGTGGTTGTGTTATGGTGTATTTCGACCAGTCGATGAGATCAATGTAATCAACGGCATTAAATTTGAGTTCAGGAGGTTTGAAAAAGCGTTGTCTTCAGATTTCTTATTCCTGATGTTCAGGATTCACCTCACTAATCACCGATTTCAAAAGAAAGAAAAAATTGCTCCACCCTAACGTCCAATTTTACGATTGTTTGACATTTAGACACTTTTTTGCTTAAAGCAGGAGGGGCGCGGCTAAATATCGAGAGAAACGGATCAAATTTTATGTGTATTCTAACTGACACATTAGGCAACTATTCTATGCTATGTAAATGCCAGTTTTTAAAAATTATTTCCGAAAATTTCAAAAAAATGGCTTAAAAGTGAATTATTTGTGTGTTTTTAGACATGTTCAATGTCAGAGGGGCGCGGCTAAAAAGTGAACAAAATTGACGAAAATGTTTGTGCATTTTAACTGACCCATGAGGTAACTTTTTCCCCGTATTCTAAGACCGATTTCGAAAAATCAATTATTTATTTCCTCTAACGTCGAATCTGTTTACGATTTTCCGACATATAGGCACATTTTTGTTCAAAGCAAGAGGGGCGCGGCTAAATATTGAGCAAAATGAATGAAATTTTGTGTGTGTTCTATTAGGCAACTATTCCATGCTATACCAAAGCTGGTTTTTAAAAAAAAATCAAATTTTTTCCAAAAAACGGCCTAAAAGTGAATTATTTTTTCACTTTTTACATTTTCAGAGCCAGAGGGGCGCGGCTAGATATTGAGGAAAATTGACGAAATGTTGTGTGTGTTCTGATTGACCAATTAGGCAACTTTTCCGTACTATTTCCAAAACGATTTTGAGAAAAAAAAAATTGTTTGGCCATTTTCGGCCCACCCTAGTTTTTTTTTTTTTTTTATATATATTTTTTATGAACGACAATTCCTTAGCCAATTTTAAAGTGAGCCTCCTTTGTAGCACGGTGAATGGGAGGTCACTAATCTTGCTATGAATTTTTCAATTATTTACTTAGTTACACTTACCAGAGCAGCCGCTATCGTCTTCAAAGTGCTGGCCTTCAAAGTTTCTAAATAATGAACTGAAAAACGATTTGTCATTGCCTGGCCTTCAAAATTAAAATTTTGAAGGCCAGGGTAACAGATGATGGGGCGAGGTATTACTGAGAAAATATTAGAGAACACTTGATTGAGACCGGATAACCTATTATGTATTCCTTATGGTACGAAAGCGGATCTCTTTGAAATTGATTAAGTAATTGTTGTTCATGAAAAATTAATTACTGTACCGAACATTTCTAAAAATACGTAATACTCACTTTGTGTGTGAAATATATATATATATATATATATATATATATATATATATATATATATATATTAGATAAATTATATAACAAATATATTATTTTAGAAAAGAATTTCTACTAACCGTGTATATCTGTCACAAACAACTACAAATGAGTATTGTCGTATCTGCATTAAATTTTGCATGGGGGTAATTTATTCATAACACCGGTCTGCGATGAAAACATTGTATGAAAAAAAAATAAAAAATTAGTGTATTTTATAGTTTTTTGGATACTAACCACTAAAAAATTATTTAAAAAATTCCATCACGTATAGTTTGATCATAAATCGAAGATTACATATGTACACATTTTATATATTTAAGAGTAACGTTGTAACATGTTTTATACATTTTAAATAATAATTTGTGCACTATAAATTCGATCCCGGAAATCCCGGAAAGAATGAACAATTTATTTACGAATTTCTTTAAAACTGGTA
Organism: Linyphia triangularis; assembly: GCA_963978545.1. Lineage (NCBI taxonomy): Eukaryota > Metazoa > Arthropoda > Arachnida > Araneae > Linyphiidae > Linyphia > Linyphia triangularis. Next base: position 63,264,930 of record OZ021728.1, on the reverse strand, counting down.
AACTGTCTTTTAAACGCGAGAAAAAAGTCAGAAAAAAGTAAGAGAAAACATGTTAAATTTGGACCTCTAACCTGTTGTTGCATTTCTATCCTTCACTCCCTGTCATCTTCATCTCCGTTTTACTATCCTGCCATATTTTTTACTATACAAGTGTATAATTCAGTACTGAATAGGAGTCAAGAATTACTAGGCTTTTAGAAGAAAAATTACTCCCATATAATGAGATATTGTTCTTTACTATATTTATAGTAACTATACAGCAGAAAAACAACAAATATATTTTCCAGATTTTTTGGAAAGTGTGCTTTGCTTATTTTGGGATCATTTTGTGTAATTTGGGAGATCAAGACAAACCTTTGTCCCCACATTAAGTTTATTTTGTTCTATAGGATAATGATTTCAATGAAAAAAATACATCTTTTCAGTTTGGTATACTGATGGTTTAAGGGAGTTAATAAACCACTTTCACCATTCTCTTTCATGCTATGATATACCAGCTTCCCACCCTCCATGTACATTGGAAATGTTTCAGGAGAAAACACTACGTCTGAATTGATGGTATATTAATGCATATGACCCCGGTCGCTATAAACATTAACTTTTTACTCAATCCCGTGCTAGAGATGTGGATAAACGAGAGGGTGACGCATCTCCCCATTTTTCAAGAAAATACCTATGCGTCTCCCCACTTCGAAAACCACTGAAATCCAACCCCCCTACTTTTAAAAGCATTCAATCAGCCTAAAAACAACTATTGAAAAGTAACATTAACCTTTAAATGTAGTGAGACTGTGAAAAAGTGATTTATTTTTACATTTGAAAACTTTAAAACTGTTTATGGTATATATATCATATTAATATAAAAATTTATTGTACTATTTTGTATAGAGATATTAGTATTTTCACTAAATACAGTTACACTTGGTTAACTTTTAACCTTGGAGGAACTTTCTTTTAAGTTAAATTTCTATTCTTGTTTCATATAAAGACAAGCTATTAAAAAAAAAAAAAAAAAAAATTTTTTTTTTTAGAATTCTTCCTTAATTTAATTTCATGAATTTAATTTCATTCACATTTATAAGTATTATTTAAATCTAAATTAAACAGTTATGTATTTAACATTGAATTATTACTAAACTTTATCTCTTACTTCCAAGTAAAAAAAAATAAGTTGCCGAATATTCATTAAAATAACAATAAACTTTGGATCCTCGTTTAACGTTAGGAAGTATAAATTATTTCTTTACTAATTATTATTTTAGTTATAATTTACGAATTTATGAAATTTATCTTTGAAGAAGGGGGGAGGGGTGCACTTGTTACCAAATTTTGGGTGTGTCCCCCCACTTTTTTTTCAACGCATCTACCACTAATCCAATCTGAAAGAAAAAATTTAGCCAGAGACTTAGAACTTTCTAAGGAATTGGCATAAGTTTTAGTTTCTAGTTTGTAGAAAAAAAATGATTTTATCTAGTGCCTCAATCTTCTGTTTTTAGAGCAGACGAAAAGTATGTTTCGTTTTTCTCTCAAGAGTTTTTTTCTCAACTTATTCAGTACAGTGAAGTTTCAGGCCTCATGATAGCTTTCAGTGTGCAATAAAAAATTTGCAAATGGAGATTTTTATTAATTCGTCGAAATTAAATATGAAAGAAGTATTATTAAATAGTGGAAATGAATATACTTCTGCATCTGTTGGGCTTCCTGTTTATTTGAAGGGTTGTTGAAACTATAGACGATCCCATCAAATTTACAAAATCTAGTGATGTAAAACATCGCATAACTGTCAATAAATTTTACTAAAAAAGAAATGGCTAGTTTGGAAATATTTTTGGCAGTAATTCTTACTTGAAAAAAAAATATCCTTAAAATGGCGAATAAGCGATATTCTTTTCGATAGTTCTTACATTATCCTTTCTTCCGACTTCTTTCTTAGGCAAACAGAGGAGAAACAGTCGTTGGTCGTTGATGGGCGATAATCAAGGGATGAGAACTATGTGTTAAAAGACTTTTTGCACCTTTTTCGCATTTTTACGGTAATTTCGTAGAAGGGGATGCTTAGAACACCTTAACACCGAGTTTGATCAAAATCGTTAGAGCCGTTTCTTAGGCAATTGCTGAAAAACAAGATTTTTTCAACGGCAGATACCTTATGCGCAATTTTGACGATAACCTTAATGGCAGGTTCCATAGCCTCACCGAACCTGCGTATAAAATTTGAATATCGCTGGTCAATCTATATGAGAGTTATGCTGACCACAAATAGACAAACATTTTTTCTTGGCCACTTTTTTGAAGTCGGAAAGTGAAGAAATCCGAAACAATCGATTTTTTTTTTAAACCGAATCTAATACTTTCATTACCCTATGTTAACACATGGGAATAAAAGCAGTTAAAGAAGTTTTGAGAAAAAGTAAACACTACTAAAGAAATTGAAAACTTTTTTTTATGAATTCATTTATTGTCTGAACTATAAGAGAGCTAGGGTATAAATATACAATTTATATTTATGGGATGATATAATATAAACACAAATTTAAAATATTTCCATTTTGATTTATTTTCACAAAATGTAAAAAAATTAAATATAACTGAACGTTTGTGAAAAACCCTTACGTGATAGAAAACAATGAATAACATTTTTGGAATCAACGTTCAACGTAGTATAAAAATACAGCTATCAAAATTAAAACAATTTTCAAATCATATTTCTTGTAAACCTGTTTAAATCAATATTATTGATTATTTTCAATCTTTTAAATTCTACGATGAAAAAAAAAAGAGTTCATACCATATGCGAATAAGGATTTTCTTAAATCTAGTTTTCTATCAATCAGTGATCTTGCATTTTCCATTATGCATTCTTTGATTTATTTTAGAAAGTGTAAATATAGATAATGTGATTTATCATAGATGGAAAGGGATAAATAGTTATTCAAATTAGCATCTAAAAATATTTAAAGTAGTTCAGCTTTTCAATGTGCTAACTTATAAGCATAGAAAAATTATTTAATAAAAAATACAGATGAGAATTGTAAATCTCTCCTTATATGTTTATATCTATATTATATGGACTATAATATAGATATCGCTGTATTATATGCAGTTAAATGTAAGCGATGATCGCCTTATATTGGGGAAAATGCGTCGACAGACTAATTTCAGTATGTAATCTTCCATCAAGAGTCTTTTAACTATTCTAAAAATAAAATATGACATGATTAATATACTGGAATAAAATTTCGACAGATAATTAGGCATTGATAAGCTGGTACCAGTAACATAAAAAACTATTCGACTTCGATCACCTAGTCGCTTATCTGATATTTGCATAAACACGTCCGTACAATTTTTTCCAAATTTTGTAACAGTTATCGGTGACCTTGTAAATCCACACTTAGCCAATAAGAGAAACATTTAACTTGGCATTGAAAATTCAGATGGAATAGGCAAGGATATTCCAACGGTTATTAATAAAGGCCGAATATTTGAAAGCTGCATTTATATCTTTTTTTTTTTTTTTTTAACTCTGGAATGTAAAAGCCGCATATATTATATCCGAGACGATATTTATATTATACCTCTTTATGTTAAATATTCAACTTTTATACGAGTTATACTGCGAACATCATTATAGTAGGATCATGATTAGTAAGTAGAAATATTCTTGTGTTTGGATATGAATTTATGTTCATATTCTCAATTAAAAAGTACTAATTATGAAATTTATATAATTTTTTTATTATTTTATTTTAGTTTCTATAAAAGAAGATATATAGACTATTGCATTTGTATGACAGGCTATTTAGTTTTCGTAAATGAAATGATAAAAATAATGTATTATAGTAGGATAATAATGTATTATTATAAAATGCATTATAGTAGGATCATGATTACTAAGAAAAGTCTAGAAAAATTCTTCTTGTGTTTGGATATGGATTTATGTTCATATGCTGAAATAAAAAGTACTAATTATGAAATTTATTTAATTTTTTTATTATTTTATTTTAGTTTCTATAAAAGAAGATATATAGACTATTGCATTTGTATGACAGGATATTTAATTTTCGTAAATGAAATGATAAAAATAATGTAAATCATAATTGTATGCCAGAATTAGGAATCTTTAAGAATAGATTAACAGATAAAGCGCTTTTTCTTATACACAATTAAATACGTCAATGAATTTGAACCTATTATATTTCATATTAATAAGTCATGTTCACTTTTATGAATAAGACTAAAAAAAATTTCATGATGTAAGGCAATGCAAATTAATATTGCCTGAATAATGGTCAAGTTTGTGACTTTGAGGCAGAACGGTCGCCTAGTATGGTCCATTTCTCGGAGTCAAGACTTTGTTATATCTTATTTCAAACATTAATACATACTATAGTTGATGTGATAAATGTTTCATGTCAATTTTTCCTTCGTCTTGAGGAACTAAACCAAATTTTAACCCATTCGAGGCGCAAATTCGTGGTTCTACCTTTTTTAAGTTAGAACGACGAACCTTCCTGTAAACATGTCTCGTAAAATTGGGACTACCATCCAAATTTTCCAGGTGTTGATGTAATACTGTTTTAACACACTATCGACCTCGAGCAGTTGTTTCGCCATTGAAAATACAACTTCTGCCCTAACCTTATGAATGTGAGTTGATTGCATAGTTACAAGCTTGTGAGTCAGCATTAACGGCGCCGGAAAAGTTTTTCTTTGCCAAACGGAAGAGAAAGCACTTCCCGTGCACTACCTGATCGGAAATGCCCGTGGTTAGAATCAAATGGTGAAACAGGTCATTCTGATACCATTCCCCTGACTGAAAAACAAAACTATTACATATATGTAATATAACGGCAAGTAATTAACATCAATTAAACTACCAAAAAAATAAGACTAATTTCCATTTTTTTTACAATATAATGAAAAAAAACTATACAAATATATATATTTTTCCTTAATGTGCTTACATAAATATAAGTTTGAAACTTAAGTATTATTTTTTACTTTCAGTTACCCATATGTATATATAGAGTAATGAAAGTATAACAATCGGTCAACAAATTTCGATTTTTTTTTATGCATTCCTCTACGTTGTGAAACATCGTGATTTCAAAAAAGTGATCTAGTAAAAATGTCTCTACCTGAGTATGTGTGAACTTGGTCATCATAACTCCAAACAAATTGATCTACGATGTTCAAATTTAGTGTGCGGATTGGTGATAGTTCAGGGACCTACCATTAAGGTTTTCGTCAAAATCGCGCATACGCATAGGGTAGCTGCCATTGAAAAAAATCGATGTTTTTCAGTAATTGCTAAAGAACGGCTCTAACGATTCTGTTCAAAATCTCTTAAGGTGCTCTAATCATCCCCACTTCCGAATGGAGTAAAAAAATTGAAAAACGAACGCCTTTAACACAGAGTTCTCTTTCCTTGAGCATACCTCATCAATGACAGTTTTTTCATCTTTGCTCAGTTTCACTTATCGATAATTTGTATATTATCCTTACTTATAAGTATATTGCCAAAATTATCATTTTGGCCGAGTGGTGTTTGTTTGTTTTTTTAAAAAAAGACCCGTACAAGAATTATCGCCAAACTGGCCATTAGGGTGGGCCGAAAATGGCCAAAATAAAAATTTCGAAATCTTTTTGGGAATAGTGCGGAAAAGTTGCCTAATAGGTCAATTAGAACACACACAAAATTTCGTCAATTTTGCTCAATATCTAGCCGCGCCCCTCTGGCCTTGAAAATGTAAAAAGTGACAAAAAAATGCACTTTTAAGCCTTTTTTTGGAAAATTTTGGAATTAAAAAAAAAAAACGGCTTTGGTATAGTATGGAATAGTTGCCTAATGTATCAGTTGGTACACACACAAAATTTCACTCATTTTGCTCAATATTTAGCCGCGCCCCTCTTGCTTTGAACAAAAATGTGCCTAAATGTCGCAAAATCGTAAGATTCGATGTTAGGGGGATAAAAAAAAATATTTTTTTGAAATCAGTCTTGGAATAGCGTGAAAAAGTTGCCTAATGGGTCAGTTAAAGTGCAAAAAAAAATTCGTCAATTTAGTTCAATTTCTAGCCGCGCCCCTTTGACATTGAAAATGTCCAAAAACACACACAAATTTTACTTTTAAGCCATTTTTTTGAAATTTTTGGAAATAATTTTAAAAAATGGCATTGACATAGCATAGAATAGTTGCGTAATGTTTCAGTTAGAACACACAAAATATTTAGTCCGTTTTGCTTAATATTTAGCCGCACCCCTTTTGCTATAAGCAAAAAGGTGCCTAAATGTCACAAAATTGTAAGATTGGACGTTAGGGTGGACCAAATTTTTTTTTTTTTAATTGGTCTTGACATAGCATGGAAAAGTTGCCTAATGGGTCGGTTAAGACATACACAAAATTTCGTCAATTTTGTTGAATATCTAGCCGCGTCCCTCTGACATCAAAAATTTCGATAACATTAAAAAAATGCACTTTTAAGCCAATTTTTGAGCGATTACTTAATTTTTTTTAAAAACCAGCATTTGCATAACACGGAATTGTTACATAATGGGTCAGTTAAAATATACAAAAAGTTTCATTAATTTTGATTGGAATCTAGGGGCCCTTTGTGTAAAAGTTTAAAAATTAGGATGAAAAGCAGCGTACTTTGAATGGGGCACTTAGAAACCACATAAAAGTGTCGTCAATGTTGCTCAATATCTAGCTACTCATGGTATTTCAAAAATCACAAAAATAAATAATATTCATATTAAAAATCAGAAGTATATTTACTAGTATAATACTTATTTATATTTAGAAATCGAGAAATTCAAATATTATAAAGTAAAAAAGAGTAGGCATAAAATGCTTATAAAATGTAGTTTTCAGAATAGTATTTTCCCTTATTATCAAATGTTGGAAGTTCTCTTCTTGCTTGAATCTTAGCCCGTATAAAACCGTCTTTTGCAGCATCACCACGAACTTTTATTAAATTTTCAGATATGAGTTTAACACATCTCTCGACTGTTGTGTGTGATATGGAAACTTCTCAAATGGTTTATAGGAACCTGTTCTTGCCACATATCTTCCAATTCTTTATCTTCTCTATACATTGTAAGCTGTGGTTCTGTTATGGTGTACTTTGACCAGTAGATGATATCAATGTAATCAACGGCATTAAAGTTGAGTTCGGTAGGTTATGAAAAAGCGTACCTATGTATAATATACATCGGTAACGAAAACCAACCAATGAGCTTCGTATACAATCGTTAAATTTGTGATTCTGGTTTATGCACCAATGTGGTTCAAGATAAAAATAAAACCACATTTCATGGTGGGGCTAGACATGTCTCAAAGATGATTTCTCTTTCAAGGAAGTTGCCTAATCATGTCAAGAAAATTACAGACACAAATAATTTCAAACAATGCATATTTTGCCCACCCGGAAAATATGCTAGTGGCAATGCTAACGGATTCTCAATATCATATCCGGGAATTAGCAGTGAGGTGAATCCTGAACATCAGGAATAAGAAATCTGAAGACATACGTTTTTTCAAACCTCCTGAACTCAAATTTAATGCCGTTAATTACATTGATCTCATCGACTGATCAAAATATACCATAACACAACCACCGCTTACAATGTGTACAAGAGATGAAGAATTGGAATCTAGGGGCGCCCTTAGATTTCGATTAAAATGGATTAAACTTTTTGTGTCTCCTAACTGATCCATTAATATGCAACCATTCTGTGCTATACAAATGCTGGTTTTTTAAAAAATTTAAGTAATCGCTCAAAAAATGACTTAAAAGTGCATTTTTTGCAATGTTATGGACATTTTTGATGCCAGAGGGACGTGGCTAGATATTCAACAAAATTGACGAAATTTTTGTGTGTTTTAATCAACCCCTTAGGAAACTTTTTCATACTATGCAAATGCCATTTTTTAAAAATAATTTCCAAAATTTTTTTAAAAAAATGGCTTAAAAGTGCATTTTTTGTGTGTTTTTGGACATGTTCAAAGCCAATTAAAAAAAAAAAAAAAAAATATTACAATAACGTCTAATCTTACGATTTTGTGATATTTAGACACTTTTTGTTTATAGTAAGAGGGGCGCGGCTAAATATTAAGCAAAACGGATCACATTTTTGTGTGTTCTAACTGACACATTAGGCAACTATTCCATTCTATGCAAATGCCATTTTTAAAAATAATTTCCAAAATTAAAAAAAAAAAAATGGCTTAAAAGTGCATTTTTTGTGTTCTTTTGGACATGTTCAATGGCAAAGGGGCGCGGCTAGAAATTGAACAAATTAGACGAAATTTTTTGTGCGGTTTAACTGACCCATTAGGTAACTTTATCACGCTATTCCAAGACCGATTTCGAAAAAATATTTTTTTTTATTTCCTCTAACGTCAAATCTGTTACGATTTGTGCGACATTTAGGCACATTTTGTTCAAAGCAAGAGGGGCGCGGGTAAATATTGAGCAAAATGGACGAAATTTTTCAATAGTGCATTAGTACTTAAACTTAATATTGTGTAGTTAAAACATTTAAAAGAATTAAATAAAGTATTACTTGCTTCAAAATGATCCTCATAGAAGTGAATCGTAGTCTGTGGTGAAAACTAAGTTGATTCTCTTCTTGCAAGATTTTTTTTTTGTATGTCTGCTTTCCTGGGCACATGTGTAAACAACTTTTCTGGAGTTTTAATTGAAGTACTTGTACTGTGGGGTACTGCATAATACCGATACTGGTGAGACATTTCTTGGAACGAAATCAAAAGAAAAACACATTTCGCGCTGGAAACTCACTCGCGATTGTGATGTCGTTTATGCAAGATTGACGTCACACAGTCAGATGGGGTTTCGAGCAGCGTTTTAGGGGCGGGGCTTCTACTTTCATTTTAAAATGCAATTTTTAGCGTTTTGCGGCATTATTTTGAAAAAAAAAAAAAAATACGTGTCTTATTTTGTGCATACCTTTTATTTAAAACATATTTTGAAAATTTGTCAAATGCCCTATTGACCCATTAGGCAACTTTTCCGCGCTATTCCCAAACCGATTTTGAAAAAAAGTTTTTTTGGCCCACCCTACTGGCCATTTTTACTAAATGAAAGATGAAAATATAAATATAAAAAAAATGACACAAATCCACGTCAGTATTATAGTGCAATTGAAAGTTGTGAGATGTTCCACAACCCTAGTTTATTATTTAATTTTCTTAAAAAAAATTCTCCCTACAGGGACAAGAAGACGATTGATTAAAAAATTATTTTTTCTAATAAAAGTAACAAGCCTCTACTAAAAACATTACATTTTTAGAACTATTTTCTAAATGGAAATCCTTTTGTGTTAGTTTTAAAATGCCTTCAATTTTGTGATACTTTCAAATTTGGAAGATCAAAATTTGAAGAAAAAAAAAATCTCTTTGAAGATTTTGATAACTATTAACGTAACTCTAAAGCTTAAAAATTTAATAAATCGATAAAAATAAAGGAATTTTTGTATAGAAAAAATCTTCCGAGAAAGATAAGCCCTTTGATATCCGACAAACTAGATTAGTGATAATTGGAACTTTTAGTATAGTTTTGGTAGTCAAGGATTTAGTTACTAATTTTTAATGTGTTAATACAGGTTTATAATTACTACTCAGATAGATTTTTAAATAAAGATTTTGTATTTGTTTAGATACATAAACAAAGCAAAATTTACTAATTTAACCATTAAGACAAAGAATTTAAAAATCATAATCTTTTGAAAAAGATTATTGCCCTTTTTTATAAAATGAATTTATAATTTTAAAACTTTTTTTAATATATTTGTAATTTAAGTTGTTTACATATATACCACATAAGAAAAGAAGAAAATAGTTTTCAGTTTCCTCCTCTTTACAAAAAACTAAAAGAACAAGAAAAAGTAACAAGTTTAGTAATACAAAACCTTGTAATATGAAATGTTTGAAAGTAAAATAATGATTTAAATCAAAATTTTATAATTTTGAATCAGACATATAAAAATACATTTTTATTAAAGCAATTGCACCATAATATTTTAATACATTTCATTATTGAATAACCTATTTATTTTAAATCTGATATTTAAATTAAAAATTAAATATAATGAAGAACTTATGAAAAATCTTTATTTCTGCAATAAACATTAGGGATTTTTTTTATCATTCCTAGGGTCAAATACATCTATGCTGGACTATCGAAAAGATTAAACAGTCAGTTGTTGACCCCATGACCGCGTGCGTGCATTCCTGCACGTATAAGGTTTTCTTTTTTACTTAATGAGTGTAATACTTTTTTTTTTCTTTTTTTTTTTCGAGGTATATTTAATTTTGGTTTATACTTTTGTTAAAATGTTTATACGATTATATTATTAAGAGGGTTATATCATAAAACTAAAGCTTCTTTCTTTGCTGCAATATATCTAAGCTTTGCATTAAAACATAAGAATTTTTATATCAGGAATAAATACAGCAAAGAAAGACAATAGACAAAATATTTAGATAAAATAACTAGTTTTTACTATGTAAGTTTTTATAAAATAACTTATAAAAAATTATTTGGTTAAAAAACTTGCCCAGATATTTTCCAGAAAAATTTTATTAAAAGGGGACCAGGATCCAACATTTTAATTTCTTTAATAAATGTTGGATTCACATAATTTTTATGTAATTGCAGAACAGTGTTCTGATCTTTAGTATCTATGCAAAATATATATATATATATATATTTTATATTTATAATTACTATAAAACAATGCATTAAATATGTTTATATAACTTGACAAAAAGGATTTTTACAAATTCAAAAGTGATACCTATATACACCGCGTTTCATAATGATAGAACCACCATGTATTTTTCGCCTAGCATACAGTAATTGGAATAAATGATTGAAGTAAATATTTTTATTGAAAATATACAAAATAAGAATGACAATAACAAAGTAAAAACATTACTCATGTTTATATTTTCATGTAATAAAATAAAAAATAAAAATTTTAGGTTGCAAAATGATAGTACCACCCTTACTTTTTAGTGGAATAATCGATCCCAGAGAAGCATGCGCAGTTGGGTTTCAACAAACAGGTATATAAAAGCTTCGTTTGATCAACTAATGTAACCTTACTTGCATTTATTGTGAGCACGCATAGTTTATTGATTTGAAAAGGTGTCACCTAAGTATGGGTAGGAAAAAACCGTTATCTGATTTTGAAAAAGGACAAATTTTATGCTTTGAACCAAGCAGGATTGTCTTCTCGGAATATAGCAAGACATAATGGGCGTTCACCATACGTGGTTAATAATTTTCTACATCTTGGATCCAAATATGGGACAAAGAAATCCACTGGAAGACCTCGAAAGCTAACAAAGCGGCAAGAAAGGTTAGTTGTAAAGAAGTTGAAAGCTGGTGAAACATTGAACAGACTATCATAAGACCCCACCATCAAAGTTCACAAGTCAACTTTATCCAGAATAGCTCAGCAGAACGAACATCTTGAGTACACGAAAATGAAAACGCAACCGAGACTTACAGATCTTCACAAACGAAAAAGGATGCAATGGGCTAAAGAACACATGACTTGGAAAGAACAGTGGACTCAAGTAGTGTTCAGCGACGAAAAAAAATTCAATCTAGATGGTCCTGATGGGTGGGCATTCTATTGGAGGGATCTCCGAAATGAGCCACACATTTTTTCTAAGAGACAGTGTGGGGGAGGATCGTTAATGGTTTAGGCTAGATTTGGCAATGCTGGGCGGACTAACATTGCCTTCCCTGCTGGTCGAATGAGAGCAATAGACTATCAAGACCTGTTGGAAGAAAATGTGTTGCCTTTTGGAGAAGAAATTGGAGGCCCATTTTGGAAGTTCCAACAGGACAATGCTAGCATTCATGTTGCAAACTCGTCTTGGGAATGGTTCATGGACAACGGAGTGCAGGTTATCGAATGGCCTGCATGTTCTCCTGACATGAACCCCATGGAAAACGTCTGGGGTATTCTAAGCAGGGCCGTATACGCCAACGGCAAGCAGTATTCAACGGTTCAAGAATTGAAAGACTCCATTATTACAGAATGGGAAAATCTGAATGCAGATATACTCAAACGCTTAGTCGAAAGCATGCCTAATCGAATTTTTGAACTTATAACCAAAAAGGGTGCTCTTACAAAGTATTAACTGAAAGTGGTTCTATCATTTTGCAACCTAAAATTTGTATTTTTTATTTTATTACATGAAAATATAAACATGAGTAATGTTTTTACTTTGTTATTGTCATTCTTATTTTGTATATTTTCAATAAAAATATTTATTTCAATCATTTATTCCAATTACTGTATGCTAGGCGGAAAATACATGGTGGTTCTATCATTATGCAACGCAGTGTATACACAAATATTTACTTGGTACAGTTTTGTCATTTTTAACAGATTTTAAAATGAAATATTTTAATTATAAAAGTTCCTATTTTTTTAGTTTTATATAATTAAAAAATCATCTAGAGTATAAAACAAATTTTTAAATATTTTGCTTGGTAAATCCCTTTAAAAGATGTCATACAATATACATGGTAAAATGTGTGAATGTGACTTAATTACGAATAGAGTTGCATCCAATTACGTAAAAAAAAGCTTAAAAAGCATCAGTGAGAAAAAAAAAAAAAAACTGTTCGAAGTTTGTGTAGTCTATGGAGAAAATTAAACTATCAAAATTTTAATTTCCCCTGTCTTTTCGGCAAATATTTTCAAAAGGGAACGAAGTTTGCTATGGTATATATACCTTAATTACAACTGGAGTTATTTCCAATTATGTACCAACTAACGGCATCAGAGAGAAAAAATTCATTCAAAAATTTACGTAATACAACTGATTTAAAATATATATATCTATTGCAAAATATCGAAGTTTCCTATTCTGTTTGGCAAATACTTTTAATAATAGCATATATAATATGCATGGCTAGTTTGGTGTGACTTAACTACAACTGCAGTTATTTCCAATTGTGTACCAATAATTGCGTTCAAAATTCATTCAAAAGTTTAAGTAATACTACTGAGCTGTCAGATATTAATTAGACAGCTGAAGGTCAAAGGAAAAGGTTGGCATAATAAATGAGGCATCAAAATGATCGTAACTGAACATGTTATTTTGAAAGCCAAAAAAAGGAAAAAAAAATTGACAATTTTGACAATATTTGGGCCTTGGACCTCTGTAATGATCTTGTTGCTGTTATATCTCGTATAAAAATTGGTATGCTTTAGAGCATGGGTTCCCAAACTTTTAAACTTTACTATCCACTTTTTAGAAACCGAATCTGTAGCTACCCACACACCATTCAATTTTTTTCAGAGACAAACAGCATGCCTTTCTTCCGAAGAGGATTTATGTGCTAAAAAGAACTTTTAGGAAGAAAAAGAGACATTTATTAAATATGATTCTACAAAAAATATTTCTAATAAAGTGTGTAAGAGGGGTAGGCTTGTTTTCAATTTTTTTTTTTTTTTTTTTTTTAGAGGATAGCAATGAAGTCCTGGTTAATTGAAGAAATTTTCAGGAACAAAGGGTTTGCGATTATAGCTTGGTTTTAATTTCTACCATTGCCGATATGAAAATGTAAGTATGAAAATGTAAAAGCGAGTTGTGGCGGGTGTCGGTTCTGTTATCATGCCAACTGCTCGAGCTGAG